>JAGVSP010000251.1:0-113339 GCA_022494985.1 Micrasema minimum | reverse complement strand
TGATAAAGCCAAAAAAATGTACAGAAACTAGATGCTGCCGGAAATTCTACAGCACTTGTTACTTTTTTTCATTCTTTTATGAGTACATTAAACAGTTGTACTGTTTTATGTTTACAGTCAAGCCGTTCATAATGGGAGATGGTCTACAAAACCTTGTTGTCAAGAAGGGACAGGTCATCGTGTACGACATCAAGTATGGTGGTGAGCCCGAACCAGAGGTCACGTGGATGAAGGGTGAAACTGTTCTCGTGGACGATGGAGAGAGGTGAGATTCTTAAAAGACGTCACCATATTATCTTTGAATTTTAAATTCTTCTTCCTGAGATCTTACCGACTTTGTCCTGACAAAGGGACAAGTATATTTCAAAACCGGTAGACTTACTTAATCTGCAAGTAGTTTCAAATGTATTATTTATTGACTGGGTACATGATTGGATAAATTATTATTTTTAATTAACTGTAATTTTTTAATTCCAGGATCACCATTGACAAGTACGAGCGTAACACCGTACTCACCGTCAGGAAGACCACAAGACCTGACGGCGGAAAGTATAAACTCATTCTCAAGAACTCCACTGGAGTTTGCGAGGGAGTTGCTGACGTCATTGTCCTTGGTAAGCCAACAGTACATTATCGTTGTCATCTTTGCTACAATCTAGTCCTGGCTTTGTCCAAGACACGTCTCCAATCCCGTTAGACTCCAGCTGCTACTCCCCAGTTTCCAATACTTAAAGCGAACATTGACCAGGTGATTGGACATGTGCGTTGTAACAGCTACCAAGAGATGAAGAGGCTGGCTTGCAGATCAATGTTAGGATTGTAACGTTTTTTAAAAAAGAAGCGGATTCTATTTGATTCAATAACCTTCAGCTAGCCTTTTAGATGAATGACTTCACTACACAATTCTTGCAACATAATCTGTCCAGAGGAGTCGTCTTACTTTAAGTAGTGCATAATTGGGTTCTTCCCGATTTTTTATTTAAAAAAAATTTGATTGAAAAATTACAATATCAAGGGAATTTTTTTTAAATTTTTTACAATGTCATTTGAATTTTTAAGCGCGGTTTGAAATAGCGCTTTTTCAAATCGCTCGCAAAATCCTTCATTTGGCGCGCATGCGGTGTGACGTCATAGCAATATAGGCGCTCACTTCGTAATGAATTTCGCGCCTTTCATGGTGGACGGGTATGACGTCATTAACCAATAACGGGCGTTAAAAATCATTCGTATTTTCGTGTTTTTAAAACGTAAATTTATAAATGAAAACAAAATTTTCGATCATTGTGTTTTATATCGTTGGAATTGTAAAAAATATACTTTAAATATTTATAACGTTATAAGAATAGTCGTGTTATCGGGAAGAACCCTATTGACAATGCATTCAAAATGACTCATTGCCTGCTCAGCGGAATCTCCTTACTCTTATGCTTTGTGTGAATAAACAACAATTTTACAATCTCCAATTACGATAAAGAATCTTTTTTTAACATCATAATTTCCTTATTTAGACAAGCCATCCAGGCCCGAAGGACCACTCGTGGTGGATGAGATCCGCGCCGAGAGGGCCACAGTCAAGTGGAAGAGACCAGAAGACTGGAAGGGGTCAGATATCACCGGATATACCCTCGAAAAGATGGACATGGTAAGATATTATTAAGCTCGCACATTCTAGACCAAACAATATTGGAGACATATTTATTTACTGATTGTCATTATGTATTACCGCCTCTTTCTTGGCTTTGTCAAGTCCCCGACTTCTATTAGTGTTTCCAAAAACTTTGTAGCAATCTCATGCCAGTTTCTGTTTCTTTCTCTTCACAGAATTCAACAATTTTGAATTAGATCTTCAGATATCTTTTGACAATCATTTGAAGGGATTATTTTTTTAAATCCTTTAGATTTTAGATGCTTATTTGCACTTTTTGTTAACTGTTCAATTTTTGTTTGTTTTTTTTAATTTATTTTATTTGAAATAAACATGTTTTATAGACATTACATAAATGTATTTATTGTTCCCGCAAATCCGGGGCTTGTCTGGGAGTTACATTACATATGAATACTTTTTTTTCTTCTTATTTTATTACACAATTAAGTTTCTAACATTATAAGTTTATTCTTATTTTAAGTAGGTAGCGTTGCAACAATCACTGTGTTCCCTTTAAGAGGATCTTAATGTTTTTTTAAAATCTAATAATATATTTTTCTTCATAATTTTTTTTGGGAGCCGATTAAATAAGTCTGGAATAACACACGCCAATGTTCTTTTCCGGTAATAGTTTACCTGCCGAGGCTGCCTCAGCCGCTGTCGAAACTAATCTTGTCTCAATCGGGTGTGATATTTTTATTTTGTGCCCATCGTCAAGGAAATGATCTGTCATTATTTTATATTTGCATAGATTTGCAACCTTTTATTTTTATTTTTATGGTAAAACGCCTTTATAGGACCTTGAATTAATCCTGCTTTGTTATATTTCAGGACACTGGAAACTGGGTGCCGTGTGGAGAGGTTGGACCTGACAAACTGGAGTTCACCGTCAAGGGCCTGACTCCAAACAAAAAGTACAAGTTCAGGGTCAAGGCCGTCAACAAGGAGGGAGAGTCTGATCCTCTGGAGACCACTGACGCCATCCTGGCCAAGAACCCATACGGTAAGGATTTCATTAACATCATGTTTCTCTTTCTCTGAAATTACTGAGGATGGTGATATTTCCTAACTCACCATGGCTTGCTCACCATGGAACTTTGCTGCTCTGCAGGTACTGATGGTGAAGAAAGTTAGTGAACACAAGCCGTTCCATCTTGTCGGCTAATGGCCACATTACTTTACTTGGACACTTTCCATTAAAACGATTTTTGCTTCATTGTGCATCGTAATCATAATTTCATACCGCTCTCTATAGGGAACTTAATATGGCTCCTGTATTTGTACTGAAAACATCAATTATGTTCTTATTAATAATTCTGTAATTGCATTCAGATCAATTCAGTCAATTCAGTCAAATTGAATTCAGTCAAATTGTATTAACAATGAAAGCCCCACCCTTCCCTAGACTGTTTTAAAGACTATTGAGCCTTTTCCAGTCCAGCCAACTCTACCGATTTTTTCAACAAGCTAAACCACGATTTTAAGATTGTTTGTGTGATAAAAATACAGGTGAATTTACGATTGTGTACGCGAACAAATGCTTGCATTGTACCCCTACCACTGTCTCGGCTTATGTATTATAATTGTCATCGTTTCCATCACCCAAACCAACCAGGGTCGGCCCAAAAATTAACAGTGGTAGGGATGTTAGTTTCTACCCCGATCATTATTTATTAGTAATTACTAACACCCGTGTGGAGACCGGTATCCCGCCTCGCCATGCCCCCCATCCCAGACATCCACCCGTGCATCCGCGGTCAGGGTCTCAATGTCAAATTGTATTGTTATATATTGTAGTTCTCATAATATCCCTTGTAGTCAACAATTTCTAATGTAGACTTATGTTTTGTGTAGATCCTCCTGGTCCGCCAGGCAAGCCAGTGATCGCCGACTACGACAACATGAGCGTGTCCCTCACTTGGACCGCCCCCGCCAACGACGGTGGACGACCCATGACGGGATATGTAGTCGAGATGAAGGACAAACTCTCCGCTGAATGGATAGAGGTACGATCAATTTGGATCATAAATATCATGACACCAATTATCCTTATGACTGAGGATGATGATGCTGCCAGACTCCGCATGGCTCACATGTGGAGGATCTCCTCCACCTAAAGTTGTGCTGCTCTGCAAGCTACAGGCACTGACAGAGAGGACAGTTCAGTGACCAAGCTACTCCCTCTTGTCGGCATTGTTTATCGAATATCTCTCAATGGACAAGTTAGAATGATTTCAAATGGCGTTTTTATCTTTCAGGTGGTGAAAACGACAGACAATAAGACAGAGTACAAGGTGGAAGGGCTGAAGGAGAAGATGATCTACCAGTTCAGGGTGCGAGGAGTCAATAAAGCCGGAGTGGGTGCTGCATCAGAACCGACTGACAACCATCTCTGCAAGCATAGAAACTGTAAGTTGACAAATTAAACTGTAATATATTTCTTCAATCCTTGTTTAAAAAAATGGATAAGCAATTCGTAGTTCAAAATATTGATAAACAAGAATTGGTGCTAAACATGAGGCAATAAAAAAAAATTAAATTCAAAAAAAGTAAGATTTATACCCCTGAGCATTATTGGCGGCTTCCATAGCGTAATGGACTCACGATATGGAGGTTCCGGGTTCGATTCCCAGTAAGGTAACAAAAATCAAAAGTGATTTTTCTCAAGCTTGGGTGTCAATGATGTAAATTCACTCTGTTATTGGGCTTCCTGGTTTGTTGAGGTGGTTAAACAAATAAGTAAATAAATAAATTACCAATAAAAACTGCGTTATAAATTTGTTCTAAACATAGAATTGATCGTGTGGTTAGAAGTCAAGGAAGGCTGAAATAATCATGGTACAGTAAAATATACTACGTACAAGTGACAAGGCTGAGATTTCAGCCTGCGTACATGACAATATATGGAGGAAGCTTGCCAGAATAGAATTGTGTGGTGTTTTATTTCTGATTATAACCTATTATTTAATTTAAAGCACATTCTGAAAATTGCTAAGACTAATATATTTGATGTCTCTTCTTACAGTGAAGCCTCGCATTGACAGGACGACTCTGAAGTCTGTTGTGATCAAGGCGGGAAGGACGCACAAGTGGGCTGTGGATGTTATCGGTGAACCTCCACCAGACATGAGCTGGTGAGTCAAACTTGATACTGCTACTTTCGCTTGGGTACAATCCCCTCCCAGTGGAACTTCAAGTGCAGTGTTCCTTGATCACTTTATTAAATGGAGCTATGATAGCTTCTAGGATAACTTGGACAGCTACTTAAACTAAGTCTGATCATCAAACCTTGATCATTCATAGACTTGGAAATGATTATGCTGATGTGTGCGATGTATGTTGGTTCCGTATTGTGTTATAATTAAACATTATAAGACAATATAATTAAACAAGTAATTATGTTAAATGAAATTTGTGGTATATCATCAATATATATACTTGCTAAATTTATTTAAAGAATTGTTGCATTTTATTTATCGCATATATTTTATTGGAATTCACTTTCTGTATTGTTCTCATATTTCTTTTTTTTCCTATAAGAAATTTCTTCAAATTTTAATTTTAGTAATGGGTTGTTGAAAACTCCTTCAATACTTTTATTTGTATAGTGTAAACAGCTATATTTATATATATATATATTCTTGTGTATTCGTTTGAAGCATACTTCAATATATATTTATACCGATGTTAAAAAATAATTGTTACAATTTAGCACAAAGTACTATTCTTTAGTTATATTTAATTTATGTATTTCGCTGTATTTAAAGTGTATTTTTGTAAAAGGCAAGTTCCGTAAATAAGTAAATGAATAAAATCATCCAGAAGTAGGTACTACACTTGGTGTACCGATACGTTGCTTCATTTACAAATTATTCATTTACCAATAAATCAATACGGAAAAGTAAAAGGAAAGCAAACCTATTGCCTTATTTTCTAGGTCATGGAGGGATAACATCAAACTAGTCAACACGGAGCGTATCCAGATCAAAAATATTGATTACCACACGGAGTTTACTATCGTAAACGCCATGCGTCGTGACACGGGAAAATACACCTTGCTGGCGGAGAATTGCAACGGCAAAGACAGTGAAACTGTGGAGCTTACAGTTCTCAGCAAGCCATCAGCGCCACAAGGTCCGTATATTCCTCTGAACTTCACATCAATTGGACTTTTTAAATTGCATTTTCCTAAAAGTATGACGGTTCTGTCTCTGGCTGTTTTTTCCAGCTTTTAATGCTCCAAAAAGTGACATTCCATTCACACACAACAACACAACTTGTTCATCATAATGTAATGATGTTATGTCTTCACATATTCTTTATTCTTCTACATAATGTACACTTATAGAGTCCTGGAAGAATGTGTCTACCACGTTTTTAAGATTTTTACTTTTATCAATTGCAAACAAAACTAAGTGCAGTTTATCAAAGAAAAAGGTTTTTTAAGCTTACTATTTAATAAAACAACTGCTTAAGTCAAACAAAGATCACTATGCCCCTGCCCTACGTTTTCTTCAATTAATATACACAATTACCTGCAAAAAATTTAGTAAAAAACTGCCGTATAAGCTTGCAAAGTAAACATAGCAGTGAGCAGACCAGATATAATCAGGCGGCCTCCGTAGCGTAATGGCTAAGACGCCGGACTCACGATACGGAGGTTCCGGGTTCGATTCCCTGTGAGAACACAAAAAGTTATTTTTCTCAAGCCTGGGTGTTTGTGACATTGTTCCCCTCTGTAATTGGGCCTCCTGGTCTGTTGAGGTGATTAAATAGGTAAATAAATAAATAAATCAGTAAATACTTAGTCATGTGAAAAGTCGGAACAATCGACGTGCGAGCATGTGAAGATGTATGAATGAGGAGGAAGAAGGAAAGTGCGCCAGGACAGAGTAGTGTGGCGTTCTATCCTCTCGCCTACCCCTTCGGGAAATGGCGTGATGGTTAGTTAGTTAGATTTATTGAGTGCAGGACACGGGGGACATAGATCGTTAACAACATAAATATTCATAAACTATTCATACATTTCTATGCCAGGTCCTCAGATATTCGACGTATTTCTATGACCAGGTCCTCTTGAGATATTCGACGTGACCGCCTTGGCCTGCAAGGTGATGGAAGAAGCCAGAAGACGATGGTCTGCAACACTCATGCTGCAGAAATTTAAGAATGCCACTTTAAGAGACAGTTTCTTGTTCAGGTGGTTCAGAAAACTGTGCAGTCCAAACTTCTGTCAAAAGACACGCTAAATATGTGTATTTTTGAAACGCGAAAATGGATCGTATGTTTGCTCTCACTGGAAATTGTATGGGTCCGCGTTATGTATATATGTTATTGTTTTTTTACGTATTTAAAAGCATACAATAAACCATGTCTATTTAAACGTTTAGATAAAAAACATTGACTGTCAATGTCAGCTTAAATCTGACACTAGCACACAGTTTTTCATGCATTTTTGCCGTTTTCAGACTGCACAGAAAACTGTGTAGTAAACTGCGCCATATAAAGATAGCTTAAGGCTGGTGTAATTGACCTAAATCAATGATCAGCTCAAAATGTAATGTTTAACAACATTTTGAAATGAATACAAATACTTGTAGACAAATTACTAGATTATACCCACGCTGGGCTGATATCAGATATTATTGATATCCCAACAGAGACAGAGAAACTCTGGAAACGAATGTGGGTTATATAGCCGTTTATAGGGCATATGACCTGTCATTGGCTGGGTTAAGTGGCCACTTGACGTACTACAACATTTCCCATTCCGCCCATCATCTGATATAAGTAGACCATTTAAGTAGTTCCAAAATTTGTCATATATGGTTATTAGATGATGGGCGAAATGGGGAATGTTGTCGACGTCAAGTGGCCACTTAACCCAGCCAATGACAGGTCATAAGCCCTGTAAACGCAAGATAACCCACATTCGTTTCCAGAGTTTCTCTGTCTCTGTTGGGTATCAATAATATCTGTAAAGTTTCAATTTGGAAATAAGAATATTTTCAATATTTCAACCGTTCTTCTTCTTCTTCTTCGACTCAAATCGAGCCTTGACCTCCTTCAACTTAGCAATACCTGCATCTGCACAACTGCATATGCATGTTTATTTTGACTTTGGAGTTCTGGTACCAACCCTTATGTATGGTAGTGAAGCGTGGTGTTGGAAAAAGAAGGATGAAAGTAGATTGAATGCTGTTGAAATGCGGTCTCTCAGGCGAATGTGTGGTAAGACTATGTATGATAGGTGCACAAATGTCAAAATTAGAGCAGAGTGCAAGGCTGAGATAAGCATTATCGACAAAATTAAGAAAGGTCTTTTACGATGGTTCGGTCATGTAGAGCGAATGGATGATGAAAGAACGGCCAAAAAATATATAATGCGACTGTGCCTGGATGTAGAAATCGCCGAGAAAGACATGGCATGATCAAGTAAAACAAGCGCTTGAAAGTGGGCATGTAAGAAGTCGGAATAATCGACGTGCGTGCATGAGAAGATGTATGAATGTGGAGGAAGCAAGAGAAGTGTGCCAGGACAGAGTGGTGTGGCGTTCTATTCTCTCTGCCTACCCCTTCAGGGAAATGGCGTGTTGGTTAGTTAGTTAGTTAGTATTTTGACTTTTATAATAATAATGTTTTTATTCCAGGATTCCCGGAGACAGGCAGCGCCTGGAGATTGACGTTCCTGGACTGAATCCCGGCTCTGAATACAAGTTCAGGGTGACAGCCTGCAACGAGGAAGGAGACTCTGAACCTCTGGAATCTGAGAAACCCACCTTGGCCAAGAACCCATACGGTAAAACAAAGCATTGATATTAAATTTGTAGATACTTCTGTGCTAATCCACATTATTTCCACTGACAAAATGGAACGATTTGATGATTTAATCTCAGAATATGGCATAATGTAAATTTGGCTAGAGGTAGCATGATATTCTGCGCCAGTGCACATAGGGCCATTATTGTGGAAAATATCGACCAAAATAAGTACAACCTAAAAGAAAAAATATTTAGAAATTATTTAAAATTGTTTCTTTTTACTTTCTGTATTGTCATTATTATTTTTTTTTTCCTTTTAGAAATTTCTTTAAATTTTAATTTTAGTAATGGGTTGAAAACTCCTGTCAATACTTTTATTTGTACAGTGTAAACAGATAATATTTTTTTTATTTTTATTTATTTTATGTATTTCACTGTATTTAAAGTGTTAAAAAATTTTTGTAAATGGCAAGTGCCGTAAATAAATTTAATAAATTAATTAATTTTTGTATAGCTACACACTAAATGGAGTGGAGGAAAAATATTTCTCTCATTCTCAGCCATGCTTAACTGCTACGTATTATTTTTGAATTTCTAGGAATTTATATGGGAAAGCTTTTAAAGGTAGCGGCAAATATGTCTCTTAACCAGCGCAGGTGTAGCGTAAATTTTAAATTTTTAAATTTTCTTCTCGCGGTTGGCTAAATAGATGAATAATATGATTTTCGTTTCCAGATGTTGCCGACAAGCCCGGGAAGGTTGAGGTCGCCGATCACGACAACTCTAGCGTGGACCTCAAGTGGGAAGCACCCAAGTCAGACAACGGAGCGCCCATTGAGAAGTACATCATACAGAAGAAAGCCAAGGACAGCCCCGAGTGGGAGAACGCTACAGAGGTGAGCCTGTCAACCAATCTAGGCACAACCAACTCCATCGTAGACTTAAAGGGGAAAGCCATCAAGCATCGGTAGACCAAGTGTATCTGCTCCATAAGTAGAGATTACGCAAAACTGAATCGGTCTTTCCGACGTTATGTCAAACTAAGCGTCTGTTCTGATATTATTTTTTTTACATTATTCCAACGACTAAGCGTCTATGTTCTGATATTTATTTGTTTTTTTGTGCATTACACGTATTTACTTCAAAGGGGTACATGCATTGATTATATAATACATTTAGATCTGCCTTGCAGAGTAAATTATTTAAATAAAAGAAATGACACGGAGATTCTGCACCTTTAATACTCTTACACGGGTCGACCCATCAGAGCCCTTTGACTGCCGGCAAGCATCCGCTCCGTACACACGCAAAAGGTATGTGGGTTACAGTAACAGTATACAATACTAACCCGTTCCTTACGAGGAGCTTTCATGAATTTTACCATGCATCTAGAATGACTTTTTTTTTCAAATGACGGGTTGTTTGCTATTATTTAAGAAGAAAACCTCTTTGAATAATAATTTTTTTAGGCTATGTAAACAAATACAAATAAACACTTACATGTGGAAAGTAACACCATTTTTTTTCTTAATTTTATCCGTACGGTTTTTACACGGTTTTAACTACACAGGAAGGCATTTCGGAATGTTTTCTGAACGTCCGACTCGGCCGGCGGTTAAAGAAATACTGAATACGCGTCTGGGGTAGTTGGATTTTGGCGTAGTTTGAGGTCATTCAGGAAAGTTTGGGTTCATACCAAATCTACAGTAAACCAATGCTTACATACATTTAATTTGCATCTACTTAGTGTGAGGATTGGACGGGATAATCTGATTTCGACCAAAAGGAAATGCTCCGCATTTGCCTCAGATGACGAGAAAACCACGGAAAACCCGTCTTGGAGAAGGCCAACTGATAGACATTAATGGCATTCCGATTAACTTGAAAAGTTTTAGTGATTTTAAGTCCTGCTTTATTTATTTATTTATTTACAGAAAAATCCATTTTAAAACTACAGAGTTTAAGCATAAAAGGGATAAAAAGCAGTAAAAATAAGTGACAGAACATTAAATTGGTGAAGCTAAGACAGTGAGAATAAATGTGGACACACTCAAGACAGGATCGGGTCTACTTCAGTGAATGTTTAAATCTTGATAGACTTACACCGAAGAAGTCCAGATCCCGTCTTGAGTTTACAATACGACACAATCGAGACAATGGGGCATGAAAACCATAGTTAGTTTTGTGGTGACTAAGGAACAGCACGTCATTATTTCTCAACCTACGGACTGGAATACAGAAAGTCACTTGAGTCAGTAAAAATGATCTATCATGTCGTTTAGAAATTTGAATATGAAAATGGAATCAATGTTAGATCTACGCCTTTGAAGACTAGAGATTCTCAACATTGACTTAATATCTTCATAGGTGTAATCATCTCGCTCTTATTAATTTTATTACTATATTTATCAATGTATGAACTTTGTTTCAAGGTTCCTGGCTCTCAGTTGACTGGGAAGGTTACAGACCTACCCGAGGGTAGTGAGTATCAATTCCGCGTTATCGCTGTCAACAAGGCTGGACCCAGTGCACCATCAGATCCTACCAAGATGCAGGTCATCAGGTTCAAGTCCTGTAAGTACTCTTACACCATATTCAAACACACTAGTAACAAGAAACTATGTCTTCTGTCAATATTTTACTATTCGCTTAAATGTAAGAAGAATAATATTACAAATATAGCGGCTTAGACACTAGACTTACACTAGGAAGGTTCCGGTTTTTTATTCAGTAGCCTTTTCTAGTGTACTATTAGATTTCTACATCGTGTTTAGTGCCTATTATTATTATTATTATTATGGATAATTTATATGCGCCATTTTCGTATAAATATACCTCAAGGGCGCTTCAAATATTGAATTAAATGGGAAATTTAAAGTGAATAAAAACTCAATTTCTGAGCAGAAAATATAATTATCAAAATTAATCAAAAGATTTAGAGAACAAATGGGTCTTAAGTTTCTTTCGAAACATCACTTCACTCTCACAGTTGCGCACTTCCGGTGGGGGAGCATTCCAAGCCACAGGGCCCGCAACCGCAAAAGCGCGCTCCCCAAATTTTGTGTGCTGATTGCGGGTCTGTACTAAAACCCTACCTATAGCTGTAGATGTAGCTGATCGAAGTGTGAGACGTTTTAGTTAATTGACGGGTGCCGTCAACCGGCAGATTTTTGCGTATGCTTTTAATCTGTCTCAGTTGGTAAAAACATGAACTTATCGTTCTACTGATTTGTACTAATGTAATATAACGTTCTACTAATGTAATATAATTTGATGTTTGAATTTCCAGTGAAGCCTCGCATCGACCGCACGAACCTCAAACCGATCACCGTCAGACAAGGCAAACCCATCTTCTACGACATCAACGTCAAGGGTGAACCGGCTCCCAAGATCCAGTGGTTCCAGAAATGGAAGAACACTGAAAATGAGGTAATGATGTTCTTCTTCTAAGTCATTATCAATTACTAGTATCAAATATTATTGATATCCCAACAGAGACAGAATGTGAATTATGTAGGCGTTCACAAGGCTTATGAACTGTCATTGGCTGGGTTAAAAGGCCGCTTGACATCTTACAACATTCCCCATTCCGCCCATCATCTGATAACCATACATGACCATTCCATTAGTATCATAGAACGTTTCACATTTGAGAAAATTGCTAAGCATTTGGCTATCAACTTTTTTTGGTGCAGGTAAGATTCATCTAAATTTAATTACTTATCAAAAGACGCCTGAATATGTATCTTCAATTTTTTTGCTGACATAATTTTACCAGTAAATTTTTAACAACATTTTGGATGTGTACAAATACTTGTAGACAAATTACTGGATTATACCCATTTAATTTTAATTTTAATTTGATTTATTTAATACATTATCGAATCAAATTTACAAAGCTTAATATCACAACAATTATACAATATAACCATAACGCTATACCTCACCAGTAAAAAAGACAAGCTCTTGTGCTTGATGAGGGAGGTTACGCTAAAATATACATAATATAAGTAGTAATCATAGTAAGGTAAATATAGGTAGTATAAGGTATAATAGTGAGTAGTAAATATAAGTAGTACAACAAGGTAAAATATAAGTAGTAATCATAGTAAGGTAAATTAAAAAATAAATCTAGGTACTAGATATGCAAAATAAACTATTAAATAAGCAAAAAATAGTGATTTTTTTAGTTTAAATTTAAATTTCTTAAAGACATTAATAATTTTTAGTTCATTGGGCAATTCATTAAAATACATGATTCCCTTATATAAGAAACTATTTTCGAAATGTTTTGTATGAAATTTTGGAATTTTAATATTATTTTGTTATCTCATTGATAGATTAGATTCAAAGTTATGTTGGGTTCAAATATCAAATATTTGAAAAATACAAGTATTTGGACACATTCTTAATTACTTAAGCGCCCTTGAGTATATTTATACGAAAACGGCGCTATATAAATTATCCATAATAATAATAAAAATAATACTGGTATATTTAATCTGTGGTCATAATCTTAGAATTGGACCCCAAAGTACCTCATCTCCACTCATCCCCTGCCAGTCTCTTCATTTCAATAACATTAAACATATTATGGGGTTCATCCAAGAGTCATAGAAGATATAAATTTAAAAACAGCCGTGAAAATCTATGAACATGTAAATGTATAACTGTGTTTATCTCTAGGTGACCACAAAGGACAACGTCCACGTAATCAACGTGGACTACAACACCAAGCTGGACATCAAGGAGTCAGTCCGCGCCAACACCGGTCTGTACAGGATCCTGGCTGTGAACGAGCACGGACAGGATGAGGCTGACGTAGAGGTCACGGTGCTGTCGGCTCCTGGCAAGCCCACTGGTCCTATCAAGGTGTCCGATGTCACCAAGTCCGGCTGCAAGCTGGCGTGGAAGAAGCCTGAGGATGACGGAGGTAATTCTTTTATGCAATTTTAGGTCTAATTTCAATCCACCCTTTGATCCGTGATCTCTAGGCTGCCTAGCCAATTTGCACTCGCTAAAATCTTCGTATACACCAACCTCTTTTACAAGACCATTCCTTTATTTCTCCACCAGTTTTTTTCTTTAAGAGTTAGTTTTTGCTTTTGAAGTTGCCTTTTGTACGCCGATGACGCAGTGTTTTTTGCTGATATCGAAGAAGAATTGCAGTCCTTGGTCACAAAGGTTGACAATGTGTGCAAGGAGAGTGACCTGTTAATGAATGTGGAAAAATCGAATGTGATTGTTTTTGAAAGAAATGTGAATATGACTAAGTGTAAGATTGTAGTAAATGGCGATGGCTTGAAACAGGTGGAAGAATTTGTATATCTGGGAAGCATGTTCACTAGTGATGGAAATATGGACAGGGACATTGAAAGGAGGGTTAGTGCCGGTAACAGAATTAATGGTGCCTTAAAGTCGGTAGTATCTAATAAGTGCTTATCAAAAGAGGCTAAATTGGCAGTGCGCAATGGAGTTCTGGTACCAACCCTTATGTGTGGAAGCAAAGTATGGAGTTGGAAAAATAAGAATGAAAGTAGATTGAATGCAGTTGAAATGCGATTTCTCAGGCGAATGTGTGGTAAAACTATGTATGATAGGTGCACTAATGTTAAAATTAGAGCAGAATGCAAGGCTGAGATAAGCATTATCGACAAAATTAAGAAAGGTCTTTTACGTTGGTTTGGTCATGTAGAGCGAATGGGTGATGAAAGAACGGCTAAAAAAATATGTGGTGCGACTGTCCCTGAATGCAGACGTTGAGGAAGGCCGAGAAAGACATGGCAAGATCAAGTAAAACAAGCGCTTGAAAGTGGGCATGTAAGAAGTCGGAATAATCGACGTGCGTGCATGAGAAGATGTATGAATGTGGGGGAAGCAAGGGGAGTATGCCAAGACAGAGTGGTGTGGCGTTCTATCCTCTCTGCCTACCCCTTCGGAGAAATGGCGCGATGGTTAGTTAGTTAGTTAGCAATACATTAAACCTTCTTCTTCTTCTTGAGATAGCCTTTAGACCTTTAGAGTCTGTATTATTCTCATTCGATGCTGCCTCTTGGGATATCGACTCCCAACTGTCCCTCCATCTTGCTGCAGGTCGTCCAGGAAGTCGGCGGCCAGGTGGGCAGAGATGCATCACGGAGCAGGCTATTCTACTATTGTTCAAACCTTATATAAAAAACAGACAGGATATATAAATGAAATATAAGACATTTTTCAATATTATTCAATATATTTATATTCAATATATTATACGTGACTTCATTATTATATTATACACCTATATTATCATTATCAGTTATTTCTTCTATAATCATTCTTTCATCTTTAAGTCATGGAGAAAAACCGAAGCCATTGCAATAGCGAATTTTCTAAAAAGATAATTCGCTAAAATGACGCGTAAGAAGTAAATAAACACAAGAAATGACAACTGTCAAAGTCAGACCAATACAAGCATCAGTGACTGTGGCGCCATTTTCTCTTAAGCGCCATTTTCTCTTAAAAATCAGCGTGACGCGGTTTCTCGACCAACATCCCACCCCAAAGTGTCTAACGGGCGCAAAGAAGGCTTCAATAACTTGGAATTTGGTTTACAGAGATGCCATATCATGATTATTGGATAATTTCATATTTTAATTCATTTCCGTCTTTGCAGGCAAGCCGGTGACTGGTTACGTGGTCGAAAAGCTGAACAAGGCCACCGGGCGCTGGGTGCCCGTTGGCAAGTGTACCGAGCCCGAGATGGAAGTGAAGGGGCTGCAGGAGGGCGAGGAGTACGAGTTCAGGGTCAAGGCCGTCAACGACGAGGGAGAGTCGGAGCCGCTCAAGACTGAGCAGTCCATCCTGGCCAAGAACCCGTATGGTGAGACACGATTTCATGAAATGGAGCCAAACCATAGCTACAGTAGAGATAGACACTGTCCATATAGCTGCAAGATTAATTGGAACCTAACCATTATCAGTCAAATCTACCTATCATTCAAATCCTTTATTGATATTTTATTTATTTTATTTTAATATTATCCACGCCCAAAGGACTTTTACATTACATAATTCATACATTGTATATAATGTATATATACATTGTATATATAACCTAACCTAACCTAACCATTATCAGTCAAATCTACCTATCATTCAAATCCTTTATCGATATTTTATTTCATTTTATTTTAATATTATCCACGCCCAGAGGGCTTTCACATTACATAATTCATATTATATTGTATATAATAAGAAAAATAATTTTAAAAAAATACTATTTTTTTTTGTTGTTTGCTACCTAGCAACACATTCTGGTACAACAAATTCAATATTTATAATTTAATTGCAATAAATAAAATGTGAATTGGGTTAAAAAATTTATCTAAAATAAATAAGTGAAATAAAAATAAAAAATGTAAATTGCTTAAAATTTTAAATAATAAATAAGTAAATTTTAAAATAAATAAAATGTGAAATGCTACAGTCAATGATTTAGTCATAGTCATTAGCAATAATAATAAATAAATAGAATTTCATTGGTAAAAAGCTAGTTTTTCGATAGCTTTTGCATCTGAAAGGTAAGTCTGCCTTTCACCTACAACAAAATCAATTCCTTATTTTTTCATTTTTGTTCAATCTTTCTGTTGCCATAAACGATTTTTCACAAGTAGATTTTTCAATAAACAACGGGCTGATCAATTAAGAAAATTTGCATTTCCAAGTGTATTTGTGGAAAAGTCGTAATCATTGATTTTTTTGTAATGATATTTATTTTTATTTTAAACTTCATGTACAATTACATAGCTAAAGTACAAGGGCGGGGGCTTATTGCTTTTAAGCAATATCTTCCAACCAACCCCCAGTTATTTAGTGATGGTTTTTATTGTATACCGAGTATTGGTGGAAAGACACAGCTTTAAAATTACATAGCATTACTTGCAAGATTAATATACTTACTAAAATATGACTGGGGAAATGGAAAAGAGGAAGGAAGGAAAGGGATAGGGAAGAGGATGAATGAAGGATGTTTTAGAGGTTTGAGGAGAGGTAGTTATGCTTCAGACGTTTCTTAAAAACAAATACGGGAGGGCGCATCTTTTACATCCCGTGGTAAATGTTCCATAGTCTTGCAGGGTGGACAGTGAATGATTTCGTAAAAAAAGAAGTGTGATGCCTAGGAATACAGAGTGTTTTTTCATTCGATATAGATATCCCTGGAAAGCCTTCAGTTCCCAAGATCGAAGACTGGGACGTGGATCGCGTGGACCTGGTCTGGGAGGCACCTAAGAACAATGGAGGAGCCCCCATCACAGGATATGTTATCGAGAAGAAGGACAAGTTTGGCACTTGGCAGGAGGCGCTAACTACTACAGTGAGTCAATATTTCTAGATCTCGTAACATTACATTTATTTGTGGCGCTTCAATGATCGATATTAAGACCAATTTTTTACCTAATTAGTTATAAATCAACATAGAATTTTAGTTTCTATACCAACTCCAAGCGTTTATTTTACTTTTGACAGCTGGATTATGTATCGATTAGGGATGTCCTAATGCGTTACCGAATCGATTTCTCATAAAAATCGACATTATTTATGAAAAAGTTTTAATCAATTTAACACATTTATATTTTATTTTTGCTCAGCATTTTGTAGTTTATAAACATACCCAGACGTTTAAAGCAGAGTTTTATATTACGAAAGCGCTGTCGTAAAACTTTTTTTTTTATTCAATCTTTAATATTACAAAAAAATACATCATTTCTTTACAAAAGAAACTTTAAACACAGTCCCGATAAACTCCTTAATTGGAGTTTGTCATCGGGTGCAGGAGCTACAGAAAACTCAAATATGCATAGGACTATTTTATTGTCGTAATGCAAATTGAGAAATTCTGTGTCGCGACAAACAAAGAAAAAAAACAAATAGGTTTTAATTTAAATCACATTTTATATTTTTTCATGGAAAAAATCAACTCGAATAATCCTCGTTGCATAAGTAGGCTCAATAACATCGATATCGATAAATATCGGAGCTAAAGAACATGTGCTTCACTATAATAAAGACAAAAACATGAAGTATTGCATTTTTCGGTCTATGGTTGCCTGTCAATAATTACGGAACTTTATAGGCGCCCATCTGTCAAAAGTAAAATAAACGCTTGGAATACTACTATAATGATATTTTTAGCTTCTTTTTAATTATTATGGTAACATTCAATGATGTTACCCATCACGGCTTTTTTTTGTTGTTGAAATACTTTTTTTTATCTCTGAAGAGAAAACACATATATGTACAACGTGTGAACACGGTCTTAGCTTTTCAAATCTTGATCAATCATCCCATTGATATGAATGATTCTTTGAAGCGATTGATTGTACTTCCTCCTTGCAACATAGCCTCCCCAGCGAAGCCATCTAACCTTAAATCTATTATTATTGTCAATATTTTTAATATGTTTCATTTTCCGTTCTGCTGAGTCATTCTATGCGATGATCCACAATATTATCAATGTGTCTCATGGCCTATGTTTCCTCGCAGACGCCCGATTGCAAGGTCCGAGTGCCGGACCTGAAGGAGGGCAACGTGTACCAGTTCAGGGTGCGAGCCGTCAACAAGGCTGGTCCTGGAGAGCCGGGAGACGCTACCGAGCCACACACTGCCAAGGCTAGATTCCGTAAGTTCTTCACTATATTCAGTACTTATTAATAGTCATACCAACTAGCTTGCGTCATCCATGGTGAATTCCTTAGAGTAATGACGCGCAGGCTATAGAGAGGCCCTTTCGCCGTTTCCCATAGAGCGGAGCGTTGCAAATTTTTGGTTAGCGACAACTTCACTCTGCTGGCGGCCATTATTATTTGTTTGACAACAGACGCGTAACGGTCACTTTCGTCGCTTTGCTAGTAAATAACGTGGATACTTCCTGATTTTAATCATCAAAAACGGCAATGGTGAATTGTAGTATGCTTGGTTGTAGCAGTAAGAGTGTCAAAGGTGTTAAAGGAGTCACATTTCACAGGTAATTGATTTCGATAAATAATTATTTTGATTTACATTGATTTTGGCATATATTGTCCTAACATGGGTATTATTTGTGTAAAAAACTTTCCTTTTATCAACATATTTACATTATTTACCAGTTTTTCTTAATTTAGGTGATCAATTTGTAAATTAAAGTATGTTTACTGTTGATAGTGACAGTTGATTACTGTCGATATGCCAAGGCCGCATTAGGCATTTGTAAAACATTGGCATTTGTTTTGCTGCAAACTATAGCCAACTTCGTGTTTGACAATCATAGAATGGTTTTTGATCGTTAGGGCCCCTCTATAGCCTGCGCGTCATTACTCTCAAAATTCTGCAAATGGCTTCAATTGATTCCCTGTTTCCTTCAGTTACCGCCGTCGTTTTTAGTTTTATCAATGTTTTCTTAATGTTTTAAATACTCATTGCCGTGATGTTTTTCTTCTTAACAGTGAAGCCGCACATCAACCGCGACAAGATGCAGCTACTCCGTGTTCGTGCTGGTACACCGATCAAGCTGGATGTCGATATCAAGGGTGAACCCCCACCATCCAAGGCTTGGTCGTTTGCCAATAAGGTAAACTATTTTGCAACAATAATATTGTACTTACCATACTTAGCAAAAAAAAAAGGATTGAAAAGGATAAAACAAACTTCACAACTATCTGGAATCTAGATTGTGTTAGTTTTTTTCATTGGAGTTTGTTTATTTTCACAGCATTTAGGATACACATAATGCTTTTCTGGGTTACTCATCTGGTCTGAATCAACCCAGAAGATGGACACAGCAATGTGCTTCAAAATGTTACAAGTGCACGTCATAATAACGCAGAAAGGCATTGTATGTACTGTACGTATATTAATCTTTGGCAAGTAGTCCATTTTCCATCGTATCAGTGCCCAGCTAAAATATGGTCAATAAATATCTTTTAAACTGAGTCCAAACTGTATTTTATTGTGACATGGCAGAAGTGCGCCAGGAAGGATTAGAAAGTTACAAAAACGTTCTAATTTCCAGGTCCTCGAGAATTCTGTCAATCTGAAGATTGAGAACGAGGACTACAACACCAAGATGATGATGACGGAGACATCCTGGAAGAACTCCGGCATCTACACCCTCAAGGCGGAGAACGACTCTGGAGTCGATGAGGCCACTGTTGAGATCATTGTTCTTGGTAAGAAATAGAAAAGAATTAAAGCTTTGAATTATGTGAAAATACAATAAACAAACTGGACTCAAGACAGACTCAGGACTGGGACAGACCTTTAAAATTTTTCAAATAAATACATGGTTTAAAAAAAAAACTCTATTTCAACCATTTATCTATTTGCACAATCTATTTTATTTATTTTATTTTGTTTTAATATTATCCACACCCAAAGGGCTTTTACATGACATCATTCATATATTGTATAAAAATAAGAAAAATAATTAAATAAAATAGGTAGCAACACATTCTGGTATAACATATTCAATATTTATAATTTAATTAAAATAAATAAAAATGTGAATTGAGTTAAAATTTTTAATCTTAAATAAACAAGTAAAATTTAAAATAAATAAAATGTAAATTGCTTTAAAAATTTTAATCTAAAATAAATAAGTGAAATTTAAAATAAATAATATGTAAATTGCTTTAAAAAAAAAATTAAAACAAATAAATAAGTAAAATTTATAATTACAATTTGACATCTCTCAACAGAGACGAGAAACTTGGAAGGGAATATGGATATCTAGGCGTTTACAGGGCTTATGACCTGTCATTGGCTGGGTTAAGTGGCCACTTGATGTATTACAACATTCCCCATTTCACCTAGTATTTGATATCCATATCTGCCAAATATACAGTAAAATGGGTATTTGGACACACTCAAAATGTTGTTTATTATAAAATTTATAATAATTAAAGTGTAAATTTCTGTAAATTTTAAATTTACGATAAATACGTAAAATTTGAAATCAATAAAATGAAAATTGCTACATAAATTTAAATTTTGAATGCTTAAATAAAATTGAAAAACAATAAGTTAAATTTAAAATAAATTGGCTTCCAAGATATAAACGGCCACTTTTAACAGATCATCATTTAGGTTCAGCGTAATCAAGTGAATTTTTCAGTCTGTGGGGATTTAAAAAAAAAACAAATGGAAGTTACAATTATTTTTATAAACAAGGTTTATTTCATCAAGTGACTTTCTATCTTTGACAGTTCTAATTGATTATTATTATTTATTGTGTTGGGATCAAGAGGGATACATCTGGTGTGGACCAAAGGAAACTTGTCCACATCTGCCTGAGATGATGAGAAAACCACGGATAACTCATCACAGAGTATTGATGGACATCAACAGTCTTCCGATCAACTTGAAGAGTGTTTGGCATTTTGTGTCCTAAGTTTGTGATGAATTAGTCACAGTGCCATTTATGCTAAGCATAAAAATGACTCATTAAAAGTAACAGTATCTTGGGCGACTGAGGCTTCCTTTAATCTCTTTCTTTCACCATCTTTCAATGAATATTTTTGACCATTTTTCAGACAAGCCCGGCAAGCCGGAGGGTCCGCTGGAGGTGGTGGACGTCCACAAGGAGGGCTGCAAGCTGAAGTGGAGCAAGCCCAAGCACACGGGCGGTCTGCCGCTCAGCATGTACGTCATGGAGAAGATGGATACCGCCACGGGCAAGTGGACGCCGGCGGGATCCGTGGACCCTGAGAAGACGGAGGGTGTTGTCACAGGTAGGGAGCAGATTATATCAACAAGTGGAACTATATGTGTGAAATCTGTAATTGGCCTCGTTTATATTGTATACTTTATAAATATTATGTTCATGGCTGTTGATTTACAATGCATAAATAAATCAATGTGATGGAAGTATCCAGATTAACATGAGCAACATATCACACCATGAATACTAAACTGCACTAACTCAAATTAACTGTAAATTTGGGCCAGCTCCTTGAGCAGGTTGGGGTGAATGTGTTTATGACAATCTTAGAACCGAGGCAGTGATAGGGGCAATGAAAGCATTTGGTCGCGTATTTAACCTTCTTTTCTTCCGCTTTTTCCAGTTAAAACTGAATCTATTAAATTTCGCGGATTAGCTTTAAAAAATCGGTAGAGTTGTGCTGGACTGAAAAAAGACTCAATAGTCTTTAAAACAGTCTAGGGAAAGGGTGGGGCTTTCACTGAAACTCAAAAAAGGCAATTTTTGGGAGTACGACCTGTTAGTCAGACTTCTGGGAGTTCAGTGGACAATGTATTGGCTGATCTTGAATAAACTGGGTAAAAAAATAGCAGGGAAGAAAAGATTCACCATAGTGCAAGGTGGAATGTCATCGTCAAGGAGGCTAAAACTCTTCAAAAGATCCCTTGCCATCTGAAGTAAGTAAGTGTGTAGTGATGACCTTTGCCATGTTGACTCCCTACGGGAATCGAACCCGCGACCTCATGCACGGTAGCCAAATGCGCTACCACTATGCTACGAGGCGTATAATTTATTTGCATGTGGTTTTCACATTAACATTTCATGTGTGATATCTTGGACTGGTTCTGAAGCGTGAGACTGATCATCTTACCTTCGTGTATTAAAATGATCAAGATACACTGCACTTGGTGTTCCGATGCAGTGCCCTATGCACCATTGGGTGCGGATAAGGGAAAGTAGTAGTAGTAGATAACCCTTGCCATATTTTAATCATAACATCATCGCACTATGTATCTTTTGAGATCTCTGGTGTCTGTAATTGTCGGTCTCAGAGCGCAATGAATCTTGATAATTTGTTACATGAAGGCAGTTTCATCAGTCTTAAGCTATCTTTATATGGCGCAATTTACTACACAGTTTTCTGTGCAGTCTGAAAACGGTCCCGTATAAAGGTAAAACTGCATGAAAAACTGTGTGCTAGTGTCAGATTTAAGCTGACATGACAGTCAATGTTTTTTATGTAAAACGTTTAAAATAGACATTGGTTTATTGTATGCTTTTAAAATACGTAAAAAAACAATAACATATATACATAATTAGCTAAATATACAATTTCCTGAGAGCAAACATACGATAATAACTTACAATCGCGTTTCAAAAATACACATATTTAGCGTGTCTTTTGACAGAAGTTTGACAGACTGCACAGTTTTCTGAACAAGAAACTGTGTAGTTTTCTGAACAAGAAACTGTCTCATATAAAGTGGGCATTACGCTTATCCACATTGATTTTCAAGCCCCATTTAGTAATGTTTTGTTCCGTTTTCTTCCAGGATTGGAACCCATGCACTCATACCTGTTCCGCGTGAAGGCGGTGAACGAGGAAGGAGAGTCCGAGCCGCTGGATGCGGACTTGGCTACCTGGCCAAGAACCCGTTCGACGTGGCCACTCCACCCGGCCTGCCCGACATAGTGGACTGGGACGAGACAATGGTCAAGCTGAAATGGGAGCCGCCCATCCGCGACAATGGCGCCCCCATCACGGGCTACATCATAGAGATGATGGACAAGTTCAGGGGAGAGTTTGTCAAGGTAATCAAATACTTCGTTGATAGTAACACTGGTCTGTAATGAAATCCTTCTTCGGATTAAAATATCATGAATATGAAGAATTTGACATGCTAAATACACGTCTGCTGTTATTATTTGCTAGCGTGGATGCTATATGGATAGGTTGGGCACTTCAGAAAAATATTTTACCAAACAAGTATTCTTGGAACATTTAAGGTATTTTTTTGTGAGAAATTTAATGGCCTTTTCCACAGTACAATTTTTAATTTTCGTTTTGTTTTTAAAAAGCTCCGCCTCGTAGCATAAGGGTAGTGCAATTGGCTACCGTGCCTGAGGTCGCGGGTTCGATTCCCGTAGGGGGTCAACATGAAATATTTATTTACATGAGATTTTCATATTAATATTTCAAGTGTGATACCTTGGACTGGTACTGAAGCGTAAGACTGATCATCTTGCCTTCATGTAATAAAAATTATCAAGATACACTGCACTTGGTGTACCAATGCAGTGTATCTTGTTTTCATTTTCATTTTCTCTTGAATGAAAGAAATATTGACAGATACTTAATGATTCAAGCCTTTCACGTAGTTTATGCGCGGTCTAAAGCTTGCAAAAGTTCTGAGTTATGAGGGAAATATTTCCTAGCGTCTTGTGTTTTTGATTCGTAGGTAGTAAATGCAACAAAAATATTGCTCTAAATGTTCCCTTTTTTACCTTCGCAGGCGGCTGAGATCCAGGGCAACATCTGTCAGGGCACGGTGCCCAAGCTGGAGGAGGGGAACCAGTACCAGTTCAGGGTCCGAGCCGTCAACAAGGCCGGACCTTCGGAGCCTTCAGAGCAGACCAACTGGCACACTGCTAAGGCCAGGTTCTGTAAGTATTCTAATTTACGTCAACTGGCGCCCAACGTGGGGCACTTTCGTTAAAAATGACATTATGTCCAGACGGCGTTCAAAAGAGACAAGGTATGAAAATATATAGGTTATACCCAAGGAGGTTGTACTATGATAAATTATATGCAGGGAAAGTAAGCTCAGAAAAAAATAATTAAAATCATATTTAAATTGACGGCATCATTTCCTAAATAAATCAATAAATAATGTACACAATGCCGTACTTCTATTTTCAAATATGTAACAGGGAAGTTTCTAACCACGGTTTTTGGAGAAATCGTTTAAAATTGACATTTTTAATCTTATTGCATAGAAAGAGAAGGCCTTATGGTTATCGAGTGGGTAGATTCAATAAAATTTTAGTGTTCTCCATTTGGAAAAAATAAAGAGAAAAAGTATGATGAAGGATCTACAAAATGAAAGCAAATTAAATGAATGTTGTTTTTTTTCCATATCCTTGGGTCAGAATTCAAAAATCCTTTAACAGAATATAAATATTATATTTATAACTAAATTTGTATTTTGAGGTAATACCCAGTAAAATAATTAAAAATTTTCAGAAATTACAGCAAAACAAAAACTTGTGTTTTTTTCTTAGGAGCAGTCGGAGTATTCTTTTTCCATAAGAAAAAAGCATTTAAATTAAATAAATTAATTAAAATTATTACATTTTTTTCAGTGAAACCTCGCGTTGACCGCACAAACTTGAACCAGATAACGGTCAAGGCCGGCTTGCCACTATCTCTGGATGTGAAGATCATCGGAGAACCTCCACCAGTTGTCACCTGGTCCTTCAAGGGCGCCGAGCTGGTCACAGACGACCTGCTGAGGATCGACAATGTGGACTACAACACGAAGTTCCTCATCATGCGGGCCAAGCGGTCCAACACGGGAGTGTACAAGATCAAGGCCAAGAACGAAGTTGGAGAAGATGAGGCCGAGGTGGAGATCATAGTCGTTGGTGAGTGTGACTTTGACCTATCTAGACAGTCAACTGACTGACATTGACCTACATAAGCAGTCTACCCTTAAACCGATTTAAACCAAACCTTGACATTGACCTACTTACACAGTCAACTGTGACATTGACCTATCTACATAGTCAACCAACCATGACATTGACCTACTTACACAGTCAACTGTGACATTGACCCACCTACGCAGTCAACCGCAGCGTGTTGGTGAGTGTGACATTTACCTATCTACATAGTCAACCAACCATGACATTGACCTACCTACGCAGCCAACAAAAAATGACATTGATTACATGTACACATGTTTTAAATATGCATGTCTTTCAACTTGGTACACTGAATAAAATGTTTGTTTCTCTATAGGCAAGCCGTCCAAACCTAAGGGTCCGCTGGAGGTGGCCGACGTCACCAAGAACGGCTGCACGCTGTCCTGGCAGAAGCCGGAGGACGATGGCGGCTGCCCCATTGAGTACTATGAGATAGAGAAGATGGATCCCCTGACCGGGCAGTGGGTGCCCTGTGGCACCAGCAAAGAACCTAAGGTAGATATATTGTTACCTCACCCTAGCCTAGGATTCTTTGAAGGTGCCGGACGCCACCAGGAACTGAGTCAAAGCGAATTATCATAACATCATCATACCATATTCGGTCCCTATGTGGAGCATATGAATCCTACAAACTGCCTCCAGGCCAACCAATCGGTCGCCAGCTCCCGTGCATTCTCCCAAGTCACGTCTACGTCCCGCGGCTCTGACGCAAACCGCTGACGAGTTGTCAACATTGGACGCCGAGAACCTGATGCCTGACGCCGAGAACCCAGACGAGAGGAGATCTAAGCGTGGGCCTAATCACCTTGCCTTCTTAAATAAACTGATCACTAAACCCCCCACAGAAAGCGAATCATAATAGACATACAAGAAATTTTCAATATACAAATCTGTATCTTAAGTGGAGTTTTTTCAAGTTGGAGTTGAAACAGCATAGTAGAAGTGTCTCTATGATAATTCCATGAAGTTTGAACATTATCGAAAGAAGCAAAATTGGCAGTACACAACGGAGTTCTGGTACCAGCCCTTATGTATGGTAGTGAAGCGTAGTGTTGGAAAAAGAAGGATGAAAGTAGACTGAATGCTGTTGAAATGCGATCTATGTGTGGTAAGACTATGTATGATAGGTGTACAAATGTCTAAATTAGAGCAGAGTGCAAGGCTGAGATAAGCATTATCGACAAAATTAAGAAAGGGCTTTTACGACGGTTTGGTCATGTGGAGCGAATGGATGATGAAAGAACGGCTAAAAAAATATATGATGCGACTGTGCCTGGATGTAGAAGTCGAGGAAGGCCGAGAAAGACATGGCATGATCATGTAAAACAAGTGCTTGAAAGTGGGCATGTAAGAAGTCGGAATAATCGACGTGCCTGCAGGAGAAGATGTATGAATGTAGAGGAAGCAAGAGAAGTATGCCAGGACAGGGTGGTGTGGCGTTCTATCCTCTCTGCCTACCCCTTCGGAGAAATGGCGTGATGGTTAGTTAGTTAGTTATATCAATTTTCAACAAATTTGAAGCTACAAGACTGAAAAACACAAACAGGGTTCGTGTTTGCCGAATCCCATATTTTGGTGAATCCCAGTGGAAATAAAACAATAAGGAAGGCCGAAAAAGACATGGCATGATCAAGTAAAACAAGTGCTTGAAAGTGGGCATCTAAGAAGTCGGAATAATCGACGTGCGTGCATGAGAAGATATATGAATGTGGAGGAAGCAAAGGAAGTCTGTCAGGACAGAGTTGTGTGGCGTTCTATCCTCTCGACGGTTAGTTAGTTAGTTAAACCTGTATCTTAAGTGGAGGTTTTTCAAGTTGGAGTGTAAACAGCACAGTCGAAGTGTCTCTATGATAATTCTATGAAGTTGGAACATTATTTGATGCATGTTGTTTACCTACAGGCTCAAGTGGCTGGTCTGCAGGAAGGCAAGCAGTACAAGTTCAGGGTGAAGGCTGTCAACAAGGAGGGAGAGTCCGAGGAGTTGGAGACGGAGAAGGCCATCACTGCCAAGAATCCGTTCGGTAATTGGACATTATTCATTTCTAAACTTTAAATTTTAACAGTTGGACCGTGCAGTGTTAAATGTTTGTTTGATTCAGGCTCAGGCAAAAAATAATTGGTTGTCAGTGCCATATATGTCAATTTCGGGGCTGCTTTCAAATAGTCGGAAATAACTGCGTAGAAAACAATTTGTAGTGGAGTGGGATTTGAACCTAGGGATTCCACTCCGGAGTCCGCCCCTCTGCTAAACTCAACCCGGATTAAAAAGCGTTAAGGGTTTTTTTTTCTGAACTATCTGCCTTACATATTTAAATCATTTAAATAAACAGAAATACATAAAGATATTTATTTACAGCATTTAATCTCGAAAGGGCTAAATTACATTCGTTATAATTTTTATGCCGCCGTTTTCTTACAAAATTACGTCAATATAACAAACATATATTATGGTTTTCCCAAACAACTTAGTAAGAAGTTAAATAAATATGATTAAAAATAGAGATATTTACAATACAATAAAAACGATTTAATATTAGTCATATTTTGCAAAAAAAAATTAACTGTAATATTTTGAATTTCGTCTGTAAGGTAATTATATTCTGTTACGTTATTTTATTATTTTAGAAATATACATTGATTTTGGCCGTCATTTTTGGTTCTAAGTCATAATTTGAATGATCACCGATGTCTTTTAAACTTCATGAGCAGCGGATGGCAAAGTGACAGTAAAATAGTGCATTACTACGGGTTACTCGACCAGGCACTCGTATAATTGAATTTGTTACTTGACAACAATCAAACATAGATTTTAATACTTTGAACAGAAAGAGCAATTCATATAATATTCTTATATTTTCTAGTGTTTGTATATTCAAAAAGTTATAATTTATGTTTACAATGGGAATATTTAATTTAAAATTAATAAAGCGCAAAAATTAATGTTGGACTCTTTCAATGTTCTTTACGTGAACCCTGTAATAAGTATTTGTTGATTTGCAGACGAGCCCGGACAGCCCGGAAGGCCTGAGCTCAAGAACTGGGACAAGGACTTTGTGGACCTCGAGTGGGCGGCGCCCAAGAGCGACGGAGGGGCGCCCATCACGGGATATGTCATCCAGAAGAGGGAGAAGGGAGGAAGGTGAGAAGGCGTCCTTTACAAGACATACCTTAGCGACAGCAAGATACAAATTTCATTGTATTTCTCGTTGACCAGTTTGGTTTTATCTTATCTTTTTGTCCGCCTCGTGGTGTAGCGGTAGCGCATTGGGCTGCCATGCACGAGGTCTAGGGTTCGATTCCCGACGAGGGTCATTATGAAATATTTATTTGAATGAGATTTTCACACAAAAGTATTTCATATGTGATAGCTTGGACTGGCGCTGAAGCGTAAGACTGATCACCTTGCCTTAATGTAACAAATGATCAAGATTCACTGCACTTGGTATATGAATGCAGTGCCGTATGCACCGTTGGGTGCGGATAAGGGAGTGTAGTTTTGTACAAGCACATCATCAATCATTCTCAATCTATTTTGGCGCCTCGTGTGGAGCATATGGATTCCACAAACTGTCTCCAAGCTGAATGATCAGCCACCAATTCAAGAGGAAGTGATAGTTTATTTATTTAATTTAAATTTTTTGTAAAATGTCTGTCGTACATTGGCGGTTTATTGCTATGCACGTGGTTAGCACGTTTTTAACTACGTCGATAGTTATCTGTGATTGAGCTCCTGGTTGTTGTCTAAAACGTGTGAAAGAATTATTGCTCTAATGTTAAATTCCAGGGAGAAAATCGAGGTATACTTTTGCTCTCAATGATTGACCTAACACTTGACTTTGTTTGCCTCAGGTCGTGGCAGGACTGCGCCAAGACGACCGGTGACCGCCCGGCGGGCGAGTCACGGACGTGGAGGAGGGCCACGAGTACGAGTTCCGGGTCGTGGCCATGAACAAGGCCGGGCCCAGCGAGCCGTCCGACCACTCCAAGTCCGTCATCTGCAAGCCGCGCTTCCGTGAGTACTACAATGAAAGCACCACCCTTTACCTAGACTGTTTTAAAGACTATTGAGTCTTTTTTCAGTTCAGCCAACGGAGTATATACTCCAACAACTTGTCACAAGTCATTAGTTTGGATTTCTTGTCATCTAATGCAGATGCATAGAAATTCCTTTCGCTCCACGCCAGATGTATCCCGTCCGATTTTCACACTAGACATGAGTAAACCCCTTTGGAGTAAATACAGCAATAGGGTTCTTCTCGATAACACGAATATTCTCAAAAACGTTATAAATATTTAAAGTATATTTTTACAATTCAAACAATATAAAACACAATACTCAAAAATTTGTTTTTATTAATAAATTTATGTTTTAAAAACACGAAAATACGAATGATTTTTAACGCCCGTTATTGGCTAATGACGTCATACCCGTCCACCGTGAAAGGCGTGAAATTTATTCCGTAGTAAGCGCCTTTATTGCTGTGACGTCACACCGCATGCGCGCCAAATGAAGGATTTTGCGAGCGATTTGAAAAAGAAATTCATAAAATTGTAAAATTCATATGAATTGAAAAAAAAAAAAAATCCCTTGATATTGTAATTTTTCAATCAATTTTTTGAAATAAAGTGATTTTTAAAAAATTGTTTGTAACGTTGTTTCCCTCTGTAATTGGGCTTCCTGGCCTGTTGAGGTGGTTAAAAAAAAATTAATAAGATTTACAATCAAGAAAATTAATCTCAACAGCTTGCAAGAAGGAAGAGAATTGCATTCCTTATAGATCAGTAGGTTTGTTGTAAACTTCATTGCTGCGTTTAGGTCAGTTGGTACAACTCTTGCTGAGTGTAAAAAATGTGAAATAAGACAAGCTTGCTTAAGTTCCAAATTTGAATTCAATTCCATGTGTAGAACATTTCCATACGATTATGACTTTAATCCTAAATATCCATACTCTCTTAAGATTTTTTCCACTTTCGAAGTATCTACAATTACCTGATTTGTTTTTATAGTTGCTCCTAAGATCGACCGCAAGAACTTACAGAAGCGCAGCATCCGCTCGGGCGACACTCTCCGCATGGAAGCCGACGACGTCAAGGGAGAACCGGCGCCGACCATCGTCTGGACCCTCAAGGGCAAGGTCCTCGAGTCCACCGAGTCGCTGAAGATCCACAGCGAGGACTACAAGACCTCCTTCCTCTTCACCAAGATGAAGAGGGCCGACACAGGAGTCTACATCGTCACGGCGAAGAACGACTCGGGAACTGATACAGTTGAAGTTGAGATCACAGTTATTGGCAAGCCATCCAAGCCTAAGGGACCACTCAAGGTAATTGGATTGAAGTTTTTTGTCTCTATGGCACTTCAGATAATCAACGAAAGACCATCAGTGGGATTCTTTAAAATTGGTAAATCGGATAAATTAAGTAAATTAAGTTGTATCTCGCTTATTGATTGACCGATTTACAAACGAATAGGGTTCTTCCAGATAACATGATTATCCTTGAAAACGCTATAAAATATTTTTACAATTCCAACAACACAATGATCAAAAATTTTGTTTTCATTTATAAATTTATGTTTTAAAAACACGAAAATACGAATAATTTTTAACGCCCATTATTGGCTAATGACGTCATTCCCGTCCACCGTGAAAGGCATGAAATTCATTCCGTAGTGAGCGCCTATATTGCTGTGACGTCACACCGCATGCGCGCCAAATGGAGGATTTTGCGAGCGATTTTAAAAAGTGCTATTTTAAACCGCGCTAGAAAATTCTTATGACATTGTAAAAAAATTTAAAAAATTCCAGTTGATGTTGTAATTTTTCAATCAATTTTTTGAAGTAAAAAATAAAAAATCGGAAAGAACCCAATTGCACCGATGATTTTGTGATTTTTTGTTTCATCTAAAATTTTGCGTTTTAAGTTTTTTTTCCATTTATGAATACATGTTTTATTTTTCTTTCTTTTTCAGGTTTCGGATGTGAAGGCCGACGGCTGTAAGCTGAAGTGGGACAAGCCCGAGGACGACGGTGGCGAGCCGATAGACGGCTACGTGGTGGAGCGCATGGACACGGAGACCGGGCGCTGGGTGCCGGTCTGCACCACCAAGGAGCCAGAGTGCGACGTGACCGGCCTCAACGAGGGCAAGGACTACATGTTCCGCGTCAAGGCCGTCAACTCGGAAGGAGAGTCTGAGCCGCTGGTGACCGAGTCGGCCACCACGGCCAAGAATCCATTCGGTAATGCCTGCAAAAAATTTACTAATTTATACTTAAATCCTGTTCTCCTCTATGGCTGCGAATCATGGCACCTACCTACCTACCGTGGAGTTAGAATCGATCACTCATTGTACAATGCCATAAATATTGGTTCTTAGCTTAAAATTAGGATCATAACCTGTTTAAATTATTATTTGAGTAGCTTAAAATAATTAACTGATTTTTTAACAACATTTTGAACGTATACAAATATTTGTAGACAAATTACTGGATTATACCCATGCTGGGCTGATATCAGATATTATTGATATCCAAAAAGAGACAGATAAACTCTGGAAACGAATGTGGGTTATCTAGGCGTTTACAGGGCTTATGACCTGTCATTGGCTGGGTTAAGTGGCCACTTGATGTACTACAACATTCCCCATTCCGCCCATCATCTGACAACCATATATGTAAAAAAAATTAAACTACTATAATATATATGTCGAGTTGATACAGAAGTATCCACATTTGAGTTGGTTTATCGACAATTTTTAACATTTTTTTCCTCTAATGACATCTGTTGAGAAGATAGTTAAGCATTTTTCACTACACCCAGCCAATGACAGGTCATAAGCCTTGTAAACGCCTAGATATTTTAATAAACATTCGTTTCCAGAGTTTCTCTGTCTCTGTTGGGATATCAATAATAATAATCTGATTGTTAGCTATGTAAATAATGATATTTTGTTATTGAAATAGGTTTGTAATTTCAATTTCTAAACTCAATAACGCAAGTGGACAGAAATTTGGCGGACAAATAATGGCGGTTTTGGTATTACATACCGATGTCAAAATAAAGAGTACCCTATAAATAGATACATTTATTTATTCAGAACTAACTACCCAGGATATTGATATTAAAAAGACAACAGATTTTCCAAATATCTTTTAAGCCCTCGTGTTTTTTTCTTCAGTTTTAATGAGTGTTTTGTGTTGCAGACGAGCCTGATGCGCCCGGGAAACCCGAGTTCAAAGACTGGTCCAAGAACCACGCGGAGCTCAAGTGGGAGCGACCCACCAGCGATGGGGGCTCCCCCATCACGGGTTACATTGTGGAGAAGAAGGACCGCGACACGGGCAAGTGGGTGAAGGCGGCAGAGGTGAGTGAATCAGGGGATGACGACTGTGAATATATGGAACAAGGGCCGGTCTAAAAATATCAAATGCCAACAGATAATCAGATAAGGGGCTTCACCATTCCCTAGAAAGTTGCGTAATGTTACACTAGACCAGTTAATTTAAAGAAAACTGTCCACATTTTATGTTCCATTTGTATTTTTCAGTGAAAAAGGCGACTATATCTATCTTCCATTATTTTCATAATTCATTTTAATCATTTTTTTTCCCTCTAACAAGTCGAGATTGAGTCCAAATTGATTCAATCTTCCTAGAACTAGGACATGACAAGGAACGGAAGAAATTAGCCTATCTATGTAAAATAAACATCATTGAATGAAAACTAACTAACTAACCATCATGCCATTTCCCCGTGGGAGTAGGCAGATAGGATAGAACGCCATACCACTCTGTCATGACAGACTTCCTTTGCTTCATATTCCACATTCATACATCTTCTCATACACATACGCCGATTATTCCGACTTTTCACATGACCATTTTCAAGTACTTGACGTTCTTGGTCATGCCATGTCGTTCTCGGCCTTCCGCGTCTTTTCATCATCCAGGCTTTCTCGGCTTCCGCGGCTTCTACATCCAGGCACACTTGCATTTAAACTTCTTTTAGCCGTTCTTTCATCACTCATTCGCTCCACATGACCAAACCATCGTAAAAGTCCTTTCTTAATTTTGTCGATAGTGCTTATCTCAGCCTTGCACTCTGCTCTAATTTCGACATTTGTACACCTATCATACATAGTCTTACCACACATAGATCGTATTTCACAGCATTTAGTCTACTTTCATCCTTCTTTTTCCAGCACCACGCTTCACTACCATCCATAAGGGTTGGTACCAGAACTCTGTTGTGTACTGCAAATTTTGATTCTTTTGATAAGTTCTTGTTTGCCACTATCGATTTCAAGGCACCTGTTTCCGGCACTAACCCTTCTTAATCTGTTTCCGGCACTAACCCTCCTCAATGTCCTTATCCACATGTCCTCATCATTAAATGAGAGAACAAATAATTACTAAGCGCCATATGCACTGCTGCAGATGGAACAAAAATGTTGCCTTGGCTAAGCAACCAATTCGATTAAATAAAATGTTGCATTGTTGATCCTGAATAGTTGGTCTTATTTTTTACTGAACTATATGTAACGTTATTCAATACTTATCTTATGTTTCTAGGTCACTGGAAACAAGTGCGAGGCCAAGGTGCCTGACCTTGTTGAAGGAAAGACCTACCAGTTCAGGGTGAAGGCCGTCAACAAGGCTGGACCTTCCAAGCCCTCTACAGCATCAGAGAGCTTGCTCGCAAAGGATAGATTCGGTGAGTGCTATTTTTTGTTTTATTTTACTGCAGTTAGTCTAAAAACAAAACATCATCATCATCCCATATCATATGGAATCCACAAACTGCCTCCAGGCCAAGCGATCAGCTGCCAGCTCCCGTGCATCCTCCCAAGTCAAGTCCACGTCTCGTAGCTCTGACGCAAACTGCCGACGAATTGTCAACGAACGCCGAGAACCTGATGCCGTGTAAAATAGGCGAGCATGGTGGCGGCTCTCGGGAGGCATACGTAGTATATGGCCTAGCCAGCTGAAACTCCTTCGCCGGATGACGGTAGATACCAAGGGTTGCTTTGTCCGTTGCTAACAATTAAAAACAATTAAACGAGCATATCAATGGCCTATTTTTATACTGAGATAACTCAAAGATAGTGAAATTTTATCCCTGTTTTATTGTATTTTGCATCTGATTTATCACATAAATCGTTAAATATAAATAAAATAAAGCTTTGTTTATTACTGAAAACACTTCAATTTTAAATCATCAATTTTACAAGCCTTTAATTATTATGATGTTCTTCTAAAATGTACATATATTAATTAAGAACGTTCTATAGAAATAAGCCATCGATATAAAATATTTTGTAACACTAAATTTCCTCATCTGGTTCAAATTCGGCTGCATTTTTTAATGATGCTTGTATTTTTTTTACAGCCGCACCCAAGATTGACCGAACCAACATGCGCGACATAACGCTGAAGGCTGGGCAGAACATTCGTCTGGACATTAAAGTCAGCGGTGAGCCGCCACCAACCAAGACATGGTAAGAAACTCAACTGGTCTGTTTAAAATACATGTAGCGATACTAGCGACCCCTGCCATGATGCTGTGCATTTTCGACACTAGTCAGGTAGTCAGTCAATAAAGGAACTTCAACTAGCACACCCGTGTAGTTAATAAACTACCTCCACATACTAAACTAAATTGCTGACATGGTCACTGAATTGTCTCCTGGAGAATAGCACAGTTTAGATAAAGGAAAACCGTCTACAAGCAACCTATGTGGAGTCTGGCAGCATCACAATTCTTGGTCAAGAAGGATGGGCTTAAAATTTTTTATTTTTTATTTTATTGCTGTTTTTACGCCCATAGGGCTTTTACAAAGACATTTTTAAATGATTACACAGTAGGTAGCCATTCATTACAGCCAGAGATTGCATCCAGACACTGTTCCAGAAATGCGATCTCTCAGGCGAATGTGTGGTAAAACTATGTATGATAGGTGCACTAATGTTGAATTTAGAGCAGAATGCAAGGCTGAGATAAGCACTATCGACAAAATTAAGAAAGGTCTTTTACGTTGGTTCGGTCATGTAGAAGCGAATGGATGATGAAAGAACGGCTAAAAAAAATATATGATGCGACGTGCCTGGATGTAGAAGTCGAGGAAGGCCGAGAAAGACATGGCATGATCAAGTAAAACAAGTGCTTGAAAGTGGGCATGTAAGAAGTCGGAATAATCGACGTGCGAGGAAGCAAGAGAAGTATGCCAGGACAGAGTGGTGTGGCGTTCTATCCTCTCTGCCTACCCCTTCGGGGAAATGGCGTGATGGTTAGTTAGTTAGTTAGTTAATATTGTAATGAGCAAGGGTGTTCTCCAAAGGTTTTTCATCGTGTCACAGGTCTAGTCGAAAAATATCTATTTTTTCTTTATATGGACTGACGAAACAATTTTTATAATAATTCTTGGCGTTTCAGGTTCCAGAACAAGGCTCGCTTGGAGCCGACTGATGACATGAACATAGACACAGAAGACTACAAGACCAAGCTGTCCGTGCCAGTGGCCTCCCGCAAGCACTCGGGCACCTACGTTCTGAAGGTGGAGAACAGCTCAGGAAAGGATGAGGCGCAGGTGGAGGTCATCGTGCTGGACGTTCCTGCACCGCATATCTACAATCTACATGGTGTTACAAAACTCGAAGTACAACCTGAAAACTGGTGAATCTACATCATATTTGGAGTCGAATGTGTAACTTGGCTTTTAAATATGAGCTTGAAAAAAAAATAAATTCTTCTCAAAAATTCATATTAAAATGCTGTTTTTGATTTTGTTTTATTTGTGGATAGTATCAAATTGACTAAATACATGATAATTAATAACAGTTTAAAAAAAAAAAAAAAAAAATTTTAAAATCAACTCAATACTCAATTTTCTCTAAAACCATGGATCAAATAAAATAATAAATATAAAATTTCTCTCACTTCGTAGTTATTTATTATAAACTATCTTAAATGAAATAAAAAAATCTGGATTTTATCCCAAGACGGGAGTAGGTATATTATGTAGATTCACTGGTTTCCCGCTTTATCATCGAGCTTTGTTACACCATGTATTATATGTATTGCAGTTGTAATGAATATATGATGGTATTGATAAAATCTCTTTGAAAATTTACCAATCGCCATCATTTACGCATCACAACAACTGTGATACATGTAGATATTTTGATATTTCGTACCCTAGTCTTATGTATTGTATGCAATCCAATATCTTTTGAATACTGTACTCAATCTATATTCTCTCTACCAGATCAGCGACGTGCACAAGGAGGGCTGCACTCTCAAGTGGAACCCTCCGCTAGACGACGGCGGCGCACCCCTGGACCACTACTTGGTGGAGAAGATGGACACGGAGACCGGCCGCTGGCTGCCGGCCGCCAAGGTCAAGGACCCCAAGGCGGAGATCGCCAACCTGGTGCCCGGGCAGGAGTACAAGTTCCGAGTGTCGGCCGTGAACAACGAGGGCGTGTCGGAGCCGCTCAACGCTGAGCACTCCATCATCGCCAAGAATCCGTTCGGTAAGGAGATTTGTCGTAAAAGTTTAGTCGTTTTTACCAGTCGTTAAGTCCATTAATCATACGGAATACTGAAAGATAGAAATGAACTCATGTACAACATTAAAAAATAATTAATCTAAGACAAAGTAACCTACCTTACACTAAAACCAACCAATCCAAGGGAAAAAACAACCTTTGCTGTTAGTGGGTCAGTTAAGTCCTGAGTTTGTAGTAAAGCAATATACCGGATCATTCTTTTCCATAGAATATAATCTTGTAATAAATAAATATAATTAAACTAAGATTGAAATGAATAATGAAAATGGAAATGAATTTTGTTTGCCCCACAATTTGGCGGCAAGAAATCTGTGCAAAAGCGACGTTTCGTCACGATGAAGGTCAAAATGTCTCTCCTCATTGTCCGATAGCGTTCGGCAGAGTTCGGTTCGTTCGTTCGTTCCGCGTCGCCCGCGTGACGTATTTCTTCCACCACACACTCTTCAAACATTGATCTAACTTTTTTCATTTTAATCCACCCCTTGATAGAGAAAAATGCACTTTTTTTTAGAGAAGAGGTAGAAGTATTAATAATAACAAAAAATGACAATCCTATAGCAGAGGTTAGGGCATTGAGCTCCTGACACTGCGACCTGTGTAGATCTGTTGTAACGGTTCTCCTAGAGTTAATTCGCATCCTGCTAGCCTAGATTTTAAGCTCATAGCTTTGAGACGGTGAGGACTAGCACATCCATTGCTATATTTTCTCCTCCAAGCCCAGGACTTAGAAGGAACTAGCTCCTTTGTCTCATCTGGCCCGATTATCGGACCTCCAAGAATGTTACTCCTTTTTTGATGATTATAAACTAAGTACTTTTATTTTGATTATTATTATGATTTGTTTGGTCTAGACGAGCCCGGCGCGCCCGGAGTGCCCGAGGTGGTGGACTGGGACAAGGACCGCGTGGACCTCAAGTGGGCCAAGCCCACCAAGGATGGAGGCTCACCCATCACAGGGTACGTCATCGAGAAGAGGGAGAAGGGATCTGGCAAGTGGATCAAGGCCCTCGAAGTGAGTATAAGTCTTCTAATTCTTCTTACATTTTGATCTCTGGTACAAACGTTACGAGAACCTCAAATGACGAGATAAAGAACTATCACCAAATATTGCTACTGTTTCATGGTCGGCATCTAAATTTAAGTCAAGTGCTCAGGTACTTTTGTTTGGGTGATCAAAAATTATCTTTGAAAACCATTAAATTTCTTACTTACTTAAGATATTTTCTCTCTTCAGGTTGGTCCTGATGATAACGACAAGGCAACAGTTCCCAACTTGGAAGAGGGCATTGAGTACGAGTTCAGGGTGAAGGCGGTCAACGCTGCTGGTCCTGGAGTGCCCAGTGAGGCCTCCAAGGGAGTCGTCACCAAGGCAAGGAAACGTAAGTGAAAAACATCAACTATTCATTCGGATCGTCTTAAACCATAAACCATGTCTCTCGGGCAACAGGCTCTCAGAGATCCCGGATTCGGAGAAAAATATCCAGCAGTCAGCTTTTAGAATATTTGTTCCAAGAGATATGGACATTCAATGATATTAATTAGGATCTGAATCTAGTGATCAATACATTATCTCTTCTAGATTCTAAACTTTGATACAAAATCTCAGTCTGTGATGTCTAATTTGTGTAAAGTTCCCAGTGATGCTGATCATACTGTCTTTACATCTTTCAGTGGCTCCCAAGATCGACAGGCGCTGCCTGCACGACATCAAGGTCAAGGAAGGAGAGCCCATCATGCTGGACGTCAAGGTCAGCGGAGAGCCTCCACCAGACTGCTCCTGGACCCTGGGGGGAAAGATCGTCACTGGATCTGCCCACCTCAAGAGTAAGTACTATTCTTTTATATTCTATAATGAAAGGTTGGGGCTTTGAGCTTCTGGCGTCACTGAGACCTGTGTTTATCTAATGTGATGGTTCCCCTTGGGTTAGTTCTCATCCTCCTAGCCAAGGTTTTGGGCTCATAGCTTTGAGACTGTGAGGACCAGCACATCCATTGCTATATTTCCTCCTCCAAGCTCAAGTCTTCTTTATTAGACCTCCTTGTCTCTTGAGGTTGTTATAAATGAGTTGCCAATTTCCTACGTTCATCTAGTCCTATTTTTATGAAAAATTTACTAAGTATGCAAAATTTCTATCTTATTGAAGGGGCTACTTTAGTCTTTAGTACAAAAAATTGACTGAAATGCATAGTCCAATACCAAACCACCATAGAGGTCTGTGCACGTTTTTATGAATATCTCAAAACAAACAAGTTGAACTGCGTGATTGAGCGACTTTAATAAATGATCACAAATAATAAATATAGCCAAAATACATATGCCGAACTCTCTTTCAGTTGATAAGAAGACCAATTGATGTCTGTTAATAAAAGTTACCCTTCTGCAGAACAATTTCGTTTGGATTTCTAATCATCTCAGTGTGGATACGGAAAACTTCCATTTGTCCACGCCAGATGTACCCTGTACGATCCTCGCGGCAAATTAGAGGCTGTAAAATCTTTTAGAGTGATATAAAGCAAGGAAAATAATGATTCAACTCTCACATAAAAAAATATTCCGAAGTTGTCGACTGTTTTACCAACCAAGCTGCTTTTTGCAAGCACTCTAATCTTACGAACTTGTCTTGTTTCAGTTATCGACATTCCTTACATGACGAAGTACCACAGCGACAACCCGAAGAGGAAGGACTCCGGCACATACAAAATCACGGCTGTCAACAAGTATGGACAGGATACGGCCGAAGTTGAGATCATTGTCACATGTACGTATTTACTAGCTAACTAACAAAAAACATTTTAGTTCTATGCATTTTGAGTTCAAATTCTATGCCTAAAACTTAATATTTAGGTCTCAGCTAAAATTGGCGTAACAACTATGACTTTCAGAAAGTACCACCTTAATATTCCCATTTTTTTAGTTTTGATTTATGACCAAGGTCCCTTTAAACAACATTTTTTCTTTTTGCTGTGATAAGTGGTTAGGTAGACGATTATTCGTTAATTTTTGTTTCTATCGGTGATTTCTCTGCCCACAGCTAAGCCCGCTATGCCGGAGGGCCCGCTGGAAGTGTCCGATATCCACAAGGAGGGCTGCACCCTCAAGTGGAACAAGCCCAAGGACGATGGCGGCGAACCCATCGAGGGCTACCTGGTGGAGAAGTTCGACCCGGAGACAGGCACCTGGATCCCTGTAGGCAAGACCCTCGGGAACGTGCCGGAAATGAAGGTAAACTGCGTGGAAAACTAGTTATCTCTGCCTGCAGCTAAGTAACTTGACTTTTAAAGTAGATTTGTGAATGGAGAGCTTGTTCTTTCGCGCGGCCATCTTGTTGCAGAAGTAGAATTTGAATAATCTTGTACGAACATGTTTCAGGTGGACGGTCTTATTCCCGGACATGAGTACAAGTTCCGTGTTAAGGCCATCAACAAGCATCATCGCCAAGGATCCATTCAGTAAGTTGAAATTACTTTTAGATTTGGCTAAAAATATTAATGCTGTCATCGAGGATAGATGTAGAAACAGATTCATTTGAAGCATGGTAAAAAATAAGAAGAATGGTTTCTCTTGGAAGAAGTCATTAATTTAAAATTGATACTTTAAATATTTTTGCTGACCTTTTATCGAAGTTATCTCGGATGACTGATGTGTGATACATCAGATTCATTCACTGTCCACAGCAAAATGTTTGTTTGGCGCTTGACGGACGAGTTTATTAATTGCCAAGTAAAATTATCACTTTATTCACGTAAAGCCAAAAAATTCACTAAAGTAAAATTGCTCTTCATTCCAGACTGGTGGATGGTAACGAGTACCAGATCCGCGTGATCGCTTTGAACAAGGCTGGTCAGTCCAAGCCGTCTGAGCCGTCCCAAAGAAAGCTTCATCGCGAAGCCTCGGTTCCTGGCGCCGAAGATTGACCGCAGAAACCTGCGGGACGTCACGCTGTCGGCCGGATCCACGCTCAAGTTTGACGCGGCCATTACAGGAGAACCAGCGCCACAGTCGAGTGGAAGTACCAGAACATGCCGCTCAGGTAACCCTAATACATGTATATGTATTTATTTATTTGACTTGTACATAATAGTGTTTTTAAATAATTATATAATAATAATGTTCCCATCCTCTGGGATAACCCTCCCGAGGAAAACATTTTACCATTTGTTTATAACGGGTATATTCTACATACAATCTTAATTAATTACCCCCAACATCAATTACATGTATTTTTTTTTTTTAAATCATACAGATAAAAAGTAAGTAAGTTGGTCTAATTTTAAAGTCAAAAACCCCCTGTCTATATCTACTTGGCTGATCCATTCCTCCAATTGTGCACGACCCCCAATCCACCTCCACAATCCAATTTTTTATGGCTACTTTGTATGCTTGAGTGTTTTTCGAGTGTTCTGATGGACAATGGGAGTAGGTTGTACACTTTACTCGAGTAATAGACAAGGCTTCTTTGGCCGAAGGTAGTGTGGATTTTTGGAGGTTTATGAAGCTTGCATAGTTGTGTTCCTAGTTTTGTGTCTAATTTGAGGTATATCATTTGGTTCTGTAGAGTATTTTTTATATGCATATATTAAGATCACCTTTGCAAAGATCTGCTTGATGCACCGCTATCTGTTTTCCCGGTGACATGAACAAACACTCTTGTTTGTGTGATGACACAACAGCCTCTCAGCAAACATTTAGCTTGTCTGCAACTGCTTGTTTTAGGTCAATCGCCATGGAACTATAATTCCAGTGTATTTATTCCAGGCCGACCAAGCAAATCACGATCGACAACGTTGATTACAACACCAAGATGACCATCCGGCCGGTACAGCGGGGTGACACGGGCGAGTACCAGGTGTCGGCGGTCAACTCCAGCGGCCGCGACACAGTCACCATCATGGTGACTGTCACCGACAAGCCTGGCAAGCCCGAGGGACCACTGACGGTAAGGACGGTTTTTTATTATAAGACTTGGCAAAACATTGTCATCACCAAGGTGACAAGGTGCTTTCGAAACGCTTCAAATAACATCGCCCAAGATTATGAAGAAAATAATCGATTGGTGCAATATATTTCTTTGCAATCGCAGGATCATGAATCTAAACATCAAGCAGTACGAAGTAGTATAAGAAAAAATGGCATTCATAAATCATTTTATTATTTTAGTCATTACCTTACCTACACCAATAAAGTTAGATCGCCAAAAAATGCTTAACTATCTTCTCAACAGATGTCACTATAGGGAAAAAATATTAAAAATCTGACAAAAAAACCAACTCACATGTGGATACTTCTGTACAAACTCAACATATATACAAGTTTCAAAAATTTGTCGTATATGGTTGTCAGATGACAGGTGGAATGGGGAATGTTGTAGTACATCAAGTGGCCACTTAACCCAGCCAATGACAGGTCATAAGCCCTGTAAACGCCTAGATAACCCACATTCGTTTCCAGAGTTTCTCTGTCTCTGTTGAGATATCAATAATATCAAATAATATAAGATTCAAAAAGTCATCTTTGCACTAATATTACTATTTTAATGAGGTACGAGTCGTGACCCTTGTGGTACACCGATGCAAGTTAAAATGCGACCACTGTTTTGGTAATTTGGCGATTTGACTGATTGTTGGGTGTTGCTTTTCAGACATCGGATGTCCACAAGGAGGGCTGCACCCTGAAGTGGAAGCGGCCCAAGGACGACGGTGGCACCCCCATCGAGTACTACCAGGTGGACAAGCTGGACACGGAGACAGGCTGCTGGGTGCCGTGCGCCAGGTCTGCGGAGCCTAGTAAGTTGGCTTCAGCACTTGTTACATAGATCTACCAAGAAGGCTGCTCACTGCTCAAGGGCGATGGTGTTTTAATAAAGTCTCAAGTTTATACGTCAAGGAAAGGCCTAGAAGAAAGCGGATATTTGTATTACTTAGGTACCAGTGGCGGTCCGTCCATGCATGCTTTGCATGCAGAGCATGCCTATACCATCGGAAAACTATGTACCTACTAGTACAATGAAATAAATAGTATTTTAATTATGGATTATTTACGTAATCACGAAATGTAATAGACGTAGTAAACGCAAAAACTTTGAACATTTTTTTTCATTTATAATTTTCTTAATTTAAATTCTGCTGAAATATACGTTTCACGGCTTTTATTTTTGTCAATTTCAATTTTTTACTGTCGAGATGCACAAAAAAGTGACCAATAATAATTAAGGTTCCATAGACAAAAAATGGAAACAGCTGTTTTAAATCATCGATATTATGTTCATCATATAAATTAAACAGATTCAAAAAATATATGAATTGTGTTTCTTGCCTTCCTATGACCGCATGCCCGACTTCAAAAGTCACCGACCGCCACTGCTAGGTACATATCAAGTTACAAAATCAATAGTTATTCTGTGTGCATCCATTCTCAATAGCTCAATTCATAATAATCGTAAGCTTTCTCTTTAATCCATCATCTTTTTGTCTTGATGTTGACTCACGATGTTGTCAATTTGCAGAGTGTGACGTGACTGGGCTGACTCCGAACAAGGAGTACAGGTTCAGGGTGTCAGCCGTTAACTCGGAGGGAGAGTCGGAGCCGCTGGTCACAGAGACGGCCATCGTGGCCAAGAACGCCTTCGACGAACCTGGTGAGTTGAAATATTTCTAAAATTTGAACCAAATCAACAAGTTTCAGAATTGTAAGAAGGATGTTTAGTGCCATCCAAGATTGAATTTTGAAGTATTACAGTATCACAAAAATTATTTTTTATGTGAGTTTTATTATATTTTATCACAGCCGCATAAGCAACTTAGAAATTTAAACTTGAATTCAACTAGATTGCGAGCTACTAATACTGGCTGCGATTGAATCGAGTAGAGTGCGCTTTGCCGTTAATAATGGCTATTTTTATAGGTCCTAACTGAAAGACTTTTGTAAAAAAATTAATTAATTCAACTCCAAAGTTTATTGTTTAAATTTACGAAATTGTGCTGAGAATTTATTTATTTATTTTATTTTATTGTTTTTACGCTCATAGACATTTTAAAATTATTACACTGTAGGTAGCTATTCATTACCGCCAGAGATGCATCCAGACACTGTTCCCTAAAATGCACTAGATTTGTGTTGAAAACATCAAAATTGTTAGTGTACTTGTTAGCCAGTGCGTGCATTCTTCGTATCGGTGAGTAAGCACTGTAATTGGTCGATGATTGGCTACAGTAAAATAGTGCATTACTACGGGTAACTCGACCAGGCACTCGTGTACTAATTAAATTTGTTAGTTGACAACAATCAAACACAGATTTTAATACTTTTAACAGAAAGAGCAAATCATTTAATATTCTTCTATTTTCTAAATTTAAATCAAATAGTACAGTGCTTGGCTATAGCATTTTGATTATTTTGTGGTTCAGGTGCTCCTGGAGTACCGACCGTCGTGGACTGGGACAAGGACCACGTGGACCTCAAGTGGACTCCACCAAGAGAAGATGGCGGAGCGCCCGTCACCGGCTACATCATAGAGAAGAAGGACAAGTTCGGACAGTGGGAGAAGGCCCTAGAAGTAAGTTAGAACAACCTGTGGTTGACGAAACATTCAAAATCATCTCAAATTATATTCCACCCCTCAACTCAATTGTATTGTGTCTTTTGTAAGAATAGGATGGTCTTTGGATAGGTATTGTGATAAGGTACGGCAGGGGACGTATGAAATAGTGTCGGTCAGATAGGATGATAGGATGATAGTATAGATGCATACATGCGTTCTGTCCCCTCCCCTTTTTTCCCTAATCCCCCATCCATTGAGACCCTGACCGCGGATGCACGGGTGGATGTCTGGGATGGGGGGCCTGGCGAGGCGGAATAACGGGCTCCACACGGGTGGTTGCAATTACTAATAAATAATGATCGGGGTAGAAACTAACATACCCTACTACTGTTAATTTGGGCCAACTCTGGTTGGTTTGGGTGATGGAAAGTATGACAATTACAATACATAAGTCGAGACAGTGGTAGGGGTACAATGAAAGCATTTGTTCGCGTACATAACGTAAATTCATCCGTATTTTTATCACACTAACAATCTTAAAATCGCGGTTTAGCTTGTTGAAAAAATCGGTAGAGTTGGCTGGACTGAAAAAAGACTCGATAGTCTTTAAAGCAGTCTAGGGAAAGGGTGGGGCTTTCATTGTGACGAAACATTGATAATAAGATGATAGTGTGAGATGCATACATGCATTCTGTCTTCTCCCCTCTTTTTCGTTAAACCCTCCCCAATTGATCCCTTCTCTTCCATGTCCCCTCCATTGAGACCCTGACTGACCGCGGATGCTCGGGTGGATGTCTGGGATATCGACCATAAAATCATTAATAATTTGTTACTTTTTACTTATTGCACTGTTTCTCCTCTTCGCAGGTGCCCGGCGACAAGCTGGACTGCACGGTGCCCGATCTGATAGAGGGCCAGACGTACGAGTTCCGCGTGAAGGCGGTGAACGCGGCCGGCCCAGGCGAGCCCAGCGACTCCACACACCCCGTGACCGCCAAGCCCAGGAACCTGGCGCCCAAGATCGACCGCACCAACCTGGAGAACATCAAGATACGTGTCGGGCAGAAGTTTGGCTTCGACGTCAAGGTGAATAGATAACATCGTCATCTGTCTCCTTCACTCCTGATAAGTTTGCGTCAGATTCTTCTACATTATTCATCCATCCCAACCCAAGCATGAGTCTATAATCCGTCATCATCACTGCAATCACCAAAATATTTACATCTAAATAATATTGTAGTCATTAAAGCAATTGGTAAATTATCAAAGAGAGTTTACAGATTACCGTATACGCATCACAACTGCGATGTAGATATATACTCCACAACTCCGTTGGTGATTACAGTGAAAATATTATAGCTATCATTATATCAATGTGTGGTAAAACTATGTATGTTAGGTGCACTAATGTTGAAATTAGAGCAGAATGCAAGGCTGAGATAAGCATTATCGACAAAATTAAGAAAGGTCTTTTACGTTGGTTCGGTCATGTAGAGCGAATGGATGATGAAAGAACGGCTAAAAAAATGTATGATGCGACTGTGCCTGGATGTAGAAGTCGAGGAAGGCCGAGAAAGACCTGGCATGATCAAGTAAAACAAGTGCTTGAAAGTGGGCATGTGAGAAGTCGGAATAATCGACGTGCGTGCATGAGAAGATGTATGAATGTGGAGGAAGCAAGAGAAGTATGCCAGGACAGAGTGGTGTGGCGTTCTATCCTCTCTGCCTACCCCTTCGGAGAAATGGCGTGATGGTTAGTTAGTTATATCAATTTCCAACAAATTTGAAGCTACAAGACTGAAAAACACAAACAGGGTTTGTGTTTGCCGAATCCCATATTTTGGTGAATCCCAGTGGAAATAAAACAATGAGGGTTTTTGCTTACCTTCACAAATAATCCAGCTTAAAACCATTCAAATTCCTAAATCGAATAAGAAAATTATTTCTTGCATTCTTTAAATCCTCAATTCCTCCAGGTGTCTGGTGAGCCGATGCCCGAGACCAAGTGGTTCCTGGGCAAGAAGGAGGTGAAGTCCGGTGGCGAGGTGAAGGTCCAGCATTCGGACTACAACACCAAGCTGAACTGCAAGGCGGCCACGCGCGCTGACAGCGGCCGCTACACCATCACTGCTGAGAACGCTAACGGCAAGGACATCGCAGAGGTCGAGGTCATCGTGCTTAGTGCACCCAGCCCGCCAGGAGGACCGCTCAAGGTAGGAACTATCATCATCATCATAACAGCCCGAAACGGTCAACTGCTGGACGTAGGAATCCCCCTCCGAATCCTGAGCCATCCCCGTCCGTATTTGAGGGCTGTACTATAAACATAATCTAAGGGGAAACAGACTTTCCTGCTCCCGCAGATGTCCTAGGGTACTCTCAAGTCAAAATAATATCGCAAAACATTCTCCTTAGTGACTTGCGTCAACTTCTCATAAACATGATCTTTGTTTTTATAATTCCCAGGTGTCGGACATCCACGCCAACGGAGCTAAGCTTTCATGGAACCCTCCGGCCGACGATGGTGGCCAGCCCGTGGAGAAATACGTTGTGGAGAAGATGGACGAGGCCACGGGCCGCTGGGTGCCGGCCGGGGAGACAGATGGGCCAGCCACGTCGCTGGCCATTGACGGCCTGCAGCCGGGACACAAGTACAAGTTCCGCGTGCGCGCCGTCAACAGGCAGGGCAAGTCCGAGCCGCTCACCACGCAGCAGGCCATCGAGGCCAAGAACCCCTTCGGTGAGTCTCTTGGCCATGTACTTTTCCTTGTAAAATAATACTAATTCTTGCTCTTCACTTCTCATTTGGACGATTACAGGAATATCGAATCTCGATATCGTCCTTGTATCGTCGATTTTCTATGGATTTACATCAATACAATGCCGATATTGACTTCGTACCAATCAGTATCTACATGTCAATGTAATCGTCCAACAAACACTTGTTTTCAAAACTCAACAATCAAGCATTCTGAGTTTTTGTGACGTACCAGGATTCACATCTATATAGGAGCAAACATGGCAATAGAAAAAGACTCTTCACTTATAGAACTATTCATTAGAAAATTTGGTTTTTCACTACAAACACGTAAATCATTATCATCAATCCACAACCGCTTCCTATATGGAGTATTTGCATTTCAGAAACTGCCTCCAAACTAAGCAATCGACAGTCACATTATCCAAGCCACGTCCCGTAGTTGCGACGTTAATTACTCACGAATTGGAGCTTTGTATAATAAGTAACCATAATTAAAGCTTTTGGGAGACGTTCATAAATAAATCTTATATCTGATATCTCTAAAATGTATTCTCATAAAACATTTTGCTCTCCAGATGCTGCTGGCAAGCCTGGTACACCAGTTGTTGCGGATTTCGACAAAGACTTTGTGGAACTCAAGTGGGACCGACCACCGACAGACGGTGGATCTCCCATCACTGGATATGTTATTGAGAAGAAGGACAAATTCTCGCCGGACTGGGAGGAGTGTGCTCAGGTAAACTAACAAGAGATTTGAAACCAAACAAATGACATATTATTGATAAAAAAAAATTGCTTTCATGGTTATTTTTTCTCTCCCAGGTTGATGGAGATGTTACTAGTGGAAAGGTCAACGATCTTATTGAAGGAACTCAGTACGAGTTCCGCGTCCGCGCCGTCAACAAGGCTGGTAAAGGAGAACCTAGTGATGCTTCTAACATGCACCTCGCCAGAGCCAAGAACCAAGCTCCCAAGATCGACAGGAACTTCATGTTCAATGTCAAGATCAGAGCCGGTCAGAACTTCGACTTTGACGTGCCTGTCTCTGGTGAACCGATCGCCACCAAGGAATGGTTCCACGATGATAACATCATCGTCAATACCGACAGGATCAAAATCCAGAATGAATCTTATTCCACTAAGTTCAAGCTCGTGGACGCCAAGAGAACTGACTCCGGAGTATACAAACTTAGAGCTAAGAATATCAATGGAGTAGACACTGCCACTCTTAACGTCGTCATTCTCGATCTTCCTCTTCCTCCGGAAGGCCCGCTTAAGGCGGACAACATCACCAAGTCTGGGTGCAATCTCTACTGGAGACCGCCTAAAGACGATGGAGGCAGCGACATCACCGGATACGTGGTCGAGAAAATGGATTCAGAAAATATGAGATGGGTGCCGGTAGGAGAAGTACAAGGCTGCACCATCCGCGCTGACCACTTGATCGAAGGACACGATTATAACTTCCGTGTGAGAGCTATCAACAAGCAAGGCGAGTCACTACCACTTCTTGGACATGAACCCGTCACAGCTAAGGATCCCTACAACACTCCAGACAAACCTGGAACTCCCGTCGTCAAGGACTGGGACAAGGACCACATGGATCTGGAATGGGTTCCACCAAAGAAAGATGGTGGATCTCCTATTACTGGATACATTATTGAAGCTAAGACTAAATACGGAACATGGGAGAAGGCTGCTATGACCAACGGACCACAGACAACTGCTACTGTCCCTGGACTTATCGAAGGAGAGGAGTACGAATTCAGGGTTATTGCCGTCAACAAGGCTGGACCCGGTGAACCTAGCGAGGGATCTATGTCTCAAATCGCTAAGGCTCGCTTTTGCGCTCCTCACTTTGATAAAATGCTCCTTAAGGACCTTACAGTCAAAGCGGGACAGAGGATTGCCTACGAAATCCCTATTGAAGCATCGCCTAAACCAACAGCTGAATGGCAAATTAACGGAAAGGTGGTACAGCCATCAGACCACGTGGACATGCAAGTGTTTATGAGCAAGGTCACATTTGATATTCCATTCTCAACTCGCGCTGACGGAGGTTCATATAAACTCACTCTTACAAATGACTTGGGAGTTTGCAGCGCTACTGCTCTTGTTACTGTACTGGACAAACCGACCAAGCCAGAGAAGCCTCTCATTGTATCCGAGGTGACAAAGGAAAGCTGCCAACTCACTTGGCGTTTGCCTAAGGATGATGGTGGCTCTCCCATTCTCCACTACGTTATTGAGAAGATGGATCTAACGAGAGGAATTTGGTCAGATGCTGGAATGAGCACTTCATTGACTCATCAAGTCACTAGACTCATTCACATGAAAGATTACTTGTTCAGAGTGAGCGCCGTCAATGCCATCGGACAGTCAGAACCACTTGAACTGGACAAGAGCATTTGCGCTAAGAACGAATTCGATGAACCCACCGCTCCTGGTAAACCAGACATCACGGACTGGGGCAAAGACCACGTCGACTTGCAATGGGAAGCTCCCAAGTCAGACGGAGGCTCTCCTATTACTGGATACATCATCCAGAAGAAGGAGAAGGGAAGCCCATACTGGGTGAATGCCGTCCATGTGCCACCAAAACAGACCAACGCAACTGTTCCTGATCTCACTGAAGGACAAGATTATGAATTCAGAATTGTTGCTGTCAACACTGCTGGACACAGCGAGCCTAGTGAGGCCTCTGATATTGTAACTTGCAAGGAGCGTTACTTGGCTCCTAAGATCAAGACGCCTCTGCGTGAAATTCGTATCAAGGCTGGTCTTATCTTCCATGTCGATATCGACTTTATTGGAGAGCCGACACCTGAGGTTATCTGGACCAACACTGGTAAACCCATTGAGACCAATGAGAGAACAACTCTCACGTCCATTGGACATCACACTATTGTTCACACTGTCAACTGCAAGAGGAGTGATGCTGGATTGTACCACTTGCTTCTGAGGAATAGTTCTGGAATGGACGAGGGAAGCTTTGACGTTATTGTCTTGGATGTTCCCGCGCCACCAGAAGGTCCCTTGGAATACGAAGAAATTACAGCGCAGTCCGTTACCCTGTCCTGGAAACCACCCAAGGATAACGGCGGTAGTGAACTTACCGGATATGTTATTGAGAAGCGCGATCTTACTCACGGAGGTGGCTGGGTACCGGCTGTTGCTTATGTAAACCCCAAGTACAATCACGCCACAGTTCCAAGACTTATTGAGGGAACTAAGTACGAATTCAGAGTGTGCGCAGAGAACTTGCAGGGCAGGTCTGAGCCACTCGATACTGAGAAGCCCGTCGTTGCTAAAAACCAATACGACGTTCCCGGAAAGCCTGGAAAACCAGAACTCCTTTCTTCAGACAAAGATCACATCAAGGTCAAATGGTCACCGCCCATTTCCAATGGAGGGTCCAATATTATTGGATACGATGTAGAAAGGAGAGATAAGGCCACGGGTAGGTGGATCAAGCTCAACAAAGATCCTATCAGAAACAACGAGTACAACGATGACAGAGTTCAAGAAGGTCACCAATATGAATACAGAGTATCTGCAGTCAATGCTGCTGGTCCTGGTAAGCCTTCTGACCCATCAAATATCTTGACAGCCAAACCCATGAAGGAGAAACCAAAACTATGGTTGGACGGACTTATAGGCCGCAGAATCAAGGTTCGAGCCGGAGAACCCATCAATGTAAACATCCCAATCACCGGAGCTCCTACTCCCAAAATTGCATGGACAAAGGGATCTATTCCTCTGTTGGCTTCTCACAGAGTATCTTCCGAGACTGCCAACGATCAAACAAAATTGTGTATCGAAAAATCCACACGTGATGACTCCGGTAAATATACAATTACCGCTTCCAACGAAAACGGAAAAGATTCTGCCGATATTGATGTTATCGTTGTGGACAAACCTGGAATTCCCAAGGGACCTCTTACATACAGCGGAGTTACACAAGACTCTGTCAGTCTCGCCTGGTCTCCACCCACAGACGATGGAGGTAGCGAGATCACCGGATACGTTGTTGAAATGTCCGATTACGGTGTAGACAACTGGCACGCTGTTGCTGGATTCTGCCCCAAGTGCGCGTTCACAGTCAAGAACCTGGTTGAAGGAAAGAAATACAACTTCAGAGTTCGGGCTGAAAACATTTACGGCCTTTCTGAACCTCTGGACGGCAAGGCAATCATTGCCAAGTCACCATTCGATCCTCCAGATGAGCCAAGTAAGCCGGACATCACAGCTTACAGCTCAAACAGTTGCTCACTGGAATGGAAACCACCTGTAAACTGTGGTGGAAAGCCGATTACCGGATACTATGTTGAGAAACGTGAACGTGGAGGTGAATGGTTGAGGGTCAATAACTACCCAACTCCTAACACCTGCTTCACTGCTCAAGATCTGCGTGAAGGATTGAGATACGAATTCAGAGTCATCGCTGTCAATGAAGCCGGACCTGGTAAACCGAGTAAGCCTTCTGAACCAATTGTTGCCCAGACACAGAGACTGCGCCCAGACGCCCCAGATGCGCCAAAACCAGACCGCGTTACCAAAGATTCAGTCACACTTTCCTGGAGGGCGCCGAGGAGCGATGGTGGAGCCAAAATCAAGGGATACATTGTACAAAAGAAGAACAAAAAGGATAAGGACTGGTCGGATTGTAATGATGTACCGGTTAATGCTCTTATTTACACTGTTCCCAAACTCAAGGAAGGAGATGAATACCAGTTCAGGATCATCGCCGTCAATGATATTGGCAACTCCGAACCTAGCAAGCCTACTGCCGATATTGTCATCGAGGAACAGCCTAACAAGCCCTGCATGGACTTGGGCGGTGTTCGCGACATCACCGTCAGAGCTGGAGAAGATTTCAGCATTCATGTACCATATGTCGGCTTTCCACAGCCGACTGCATCTTGGTTCGCTGACGACAACATCTTGGATGTCGATGCCGACAAGAGAATATTCCAGAAGATTACTCCAGATTCTGCGTCTCTTGTTGTACAGAACTCCAAGAGGACTGACGCTGGACAGTACAGACTCCAGCTGCGTAATCCTTCGGGATACGACACTGCGACAATCAACGTTCGCGTACTGGACAGGCCCGCCAAGCCAGAGAACCTGCGCGCTGATGAGTTCGAGGGTGAAGCCCTCACATTGTACTGGACCCCACCCAAAGACAACGGAGGCGGCGAGATCACCAACTACGTCGTCGAGAAGAGAGAAGCGCGCACACCAAACTGGACCAAAGTTTCAGGATATGTTACCACACCGTTCTTGCGTGTTAAGAACTTGAACGTAGGACGCGAGTACGACTTCCGCGTGATGGCTGAGAACCAATACGGGCAATCTGACCCGGCTCAAACTACCAACCCAATAAAGGCAAGACATCCGTTCGATCCTCCAGGCGCTCCCGGAGCGCCAAGATCAGTGGAAACTACAGATTCTTCCATCACCATCACATGGACGAAGCCTCGTCACGATGGCGGATCTCCTATCACCGGTTACGTAATTGAAAAACGATTGATCAGCGGATCTGAGAGTTGGACCAAGGCATCACACGCTCACGTTCCCGATACGACTTTCAAAGTAATGGGACTGATTGAGAATCACGAGTATGAGTTCCGAGTAGCAGCTATCAATGCTGCCGGTCAAGGCCCTTACTCTCAGAGCTCTGACATCATCGTGTGCCGCGCTCCAGCCAACGCGCCCAAGATCACAAGCGACCTGAACATTAGAGACATCACTGTCATCGCCGGGGAAGAACTAAAGATCACCGTTCCATTCACTGGCAACCCAAGACCAAAGGTATGTCACTTCAACATTATTTCTGCATGGATAATAAACAGTTGACTCAGTAAATTTAATTGTGTGGGTTGCAAAGTTATAGCTTAAACCCGCGTTGTGCAAGCAGGTACCCTGCAAGGCATCGGACCCTCCCAATTAGTCCTAGTTAAACTCCTATTAGTCTGAAAGCCGACAACGCTATCCGGTATTTTATTTATGATCGTTTTTACAGTCACCCCCATACAGAAACTAATAGGTTGCCTCGGTTTCCATGTGCAAATATTTAGCTTTTTTTCATCAAAATGGTACAACCAAATCTTCAAAATGGGTTGATCAGTAATAATATCACTTTAGACATCCGAATAACGCAAAATGCGTTGGTCTAATAAAGTGAAAAGTTTTTGAAGAGATGAGAAGATTCTAGGGGAATAGGATATCTAGGCGTTTACAGAGCTTATGACGTGTCATGGTCTGATATTGTCCACTAGTATTTGAACACACAAAAAATGTTGTTTTTAAATTTGATGTCAAACACAATTTAACACAATTTTTATGGGTCTTATTACAATTTAGGCTTGTGTTGCAAACTAAAATACGTCTGCTTAAACAAAATAAGTATGATGTATGCTGCTAGATTTCGTCATTTCAAGAGTTACTTACCCACCGATATAATTTCCGTAATAGTTTTTTTTTAACAACGTTTTGAACGTATACAAATACTTGTAGACAAATTACTGGATTATACCCATGCTGGGCTGATATCAGATATTATTGCTATCTCAACAGAGACAGTGAAACTCTGGAAACGAATGTGGGTTATCTAGGCGTTTACAGGGCTTATGACCTGTCATTGGCTGGGTTAAGTGGCCGTGGTTAGTGGATATTCGCTAATAAGCGGAATGAGGAATGTTATAATACATAAAGTGGCCACTTAACCCAGCCAATGACAGGTCATAAGCCCTGTAAACGCCTAGATAACCCACATTCGTTTCCAGAGTTTCACTGTCTCTGTTGAGATGTCAATAATATCTGTTTTTTTTTACTTTGACCAAACCTCGACCGAATATCAACCCGAGCTTGACGCACTGTTCCAGGTGGGTTGGAACGTGAACAACGAGGACATATACCCCGACGACAGGGTCAAGTTCACCACTTCGGACACGGAGACAGTGTTCCTGAACAAGTGTGCCAAGAGGAGCGACACGGGTGGATACACCATCATCCTCACCAACACGGAGGGACAGGATAGCGCCAGCTGCAAGGTAAACACAAGAAAAATACTTAACATGTATGTTATAGGTAAATACTTGTATTTAATTAAAACACGCGTTTCGTCTTACAAGGACATTATCAAAACACGGATTAAAATTAATAAAGGGATCTTCTTATATACTAACAAAAATTGCAATTTATTTTACAGGTAGAATTAGGAGGGGGTCATTAGGGTAATGTAGATTAAGGAATAATATTTTTTCTTCTTTATAATAATATTCATATGTATATTTTCAACAAAATGCCCCTAATTAGGTTTTCTTAATTACCCTATAAATATATTTGTACTGTCAATAAACTTTTTTCAAAAAACATGGGCCATAATTTATTTTATAATTTTGTCCCTATTTCAAAAGAATTTTTTTTGTTTACATAGATATACATTAAAAACACATATATGTACAATAAAAATAAATATATATACATATATATATAAACAAAAATCCCACCAAGGCATAGCCTGTTTGTGGGTATACTGTGAAAGTCATATCGTAAAGATAGTTAAAAAAGAAATGGAAAAATAACAGATAATGTAAACAAGATAGTTAAAAAAGAAATGGAAAAATAACAGATAATGTAAACAAGATAGTTAAAAAAGAAATGGAAAAATAACAGATAATGTAAACAAGATAGTTAAAAAAGAAATGTAAAAATAACAGATAACGTAAACAAGATAGTTAAAAAAAGAATGAACACAAGATATTGGTATCTTTATACCGGAAGAAGAAGAGGGGAAATAATTATGATATATAAAATAAAAAAATGACGTAGATTATGTTATAGTTATGGTCTTTAAAGTAAGAATGATTCTACCTTTACACTATGTATCCAACTTTGTGTTAATTTTTTAAAAGATGAAAAATTTGGAACATCAGACAATGCCATTTTATTGTCAGTTAAAAAAGAATTATTATTCTTAAATAATAATTATTCTTAATTACTTTTTACAAATATATCTCTGTATTGTCAATAAACTTTCTTTCATAAAATATGTATCCTAAATTACTTTATAATATTGTCCTTAATTATTATAGGCCTTTCCTAAGTACCTACTATTATTGTGTGAAGTCTACATTACCCTTAATGACCCCCTCCTAATTCTACCTGTAAAATAAATTGCAATTTTTGTTAGTATATAAGAAGATCCCTAACTAACTAACTATCTAACCATCACGCCATTTCCCCCAAGGGGTAGGCAGCAGAGAGGATAGAACGCCACACCACTCTGTCCTGGCATACTTTTCTTGCTCCCTCCACATTCATTCATCTTCTCATGCACGCACGTCGATTATTCCGACTTCTTACATGCCCACTTTCAAGCACAAAGATCCCTATATTAATTTTAATCAGTGTTTTGATAATGTCCTTGTAAGACAAAATGCGTCACCTTGTTTTTTCATAATAAAAAAAACCTGTGTAGAACTCTTTGTATTTTAATTCAATACAAGTATTCACCTATAAAAATGGAGTTCTACGAACTAGCATCCAAAACAATCAATATGTATGTTATAATCGTGAAATGAGTCTGTGCTAAATTAAAAGTATGTAGATATACATAAAGTAACAAAGCTACCGCGGATTAATGAATTTGCCTCCCCAGGTTTTGGTTGTAGACCGGCCATCACCACCGGTCGGCCCCCTGGAGGTGACGGACATCACTCCAGACACGTGCACGCTGAGCTGGAAGGTGCCACTGGACGACGGTGGATCTCCAATCACCAACTACGTCGTGGAGAAGACAGACAATAATGGAGTGAGTTGAAATACAAATGACCATTTTACAATTAGAAAACGAACTTTATTCCATTTAATTCCATGAAATTATGGCTGCATCTGAGACCAGCTAAAATTTTGGGGTTTTAAAAATGATTTTACGAAGTTCGACTGCCACAAAGTTTCGAAAAAATCAAACTTCTGGGATCGATTCCCGATGAGAACACAAAAATCCAAAATGATTTTTGTCAAGTCTGAGTGACGTTGTTCACCTCTGTCATTGGGCTTGTTGAGGTGGTTAAATAATTGAAATATTCACATAACTTGAAACTATTTTCCAAGGGTACGCTGTGATCAATTTGTGAAAAAAATCTAAAGATTCAAATGGCGAAAAGCCCTCATTTTAGACATATTTTCTCTTTTAGGATAACTGTAGGTTGATAGAATTTAAATGATTTGTAATTAAAGGACATTATAAAACCTTGTGTCCACATTATTTGTATGCGTCGCTTGGTTTGTACAAAACACGATTTTTTTCTAGCCTCGGTACTATTATAATGTTTCCATCTTGTTTTCCTAGATCTGGATGAAGATTTCATCTTTTGTACGCAACTGTCACTACAACGTGATGAGCTTGGAGCCAAACAAGAAGTACTACTTCAGGGTACGAGCTGAGAACCAGTACGGAGTATCAGATCCTCTGGCTCTGGACGATCCTGTCATTGCCAAGGTAATCTATTATAAAATACTTTCATTTCATCCTATTTTGCATACGCATATCTAGAAAAATCATCTTTGCACTTATGTAGATGACTAAAGCCCAGTTGCATCAACAAAAGCTTAAGGTAAAGTCAAGTCTAAATTCAAATAACAGTTCCTTTTATGTCAAAATTTGTTGTAAAAATAGGCTAAGTGTAATAATTTTAATTTTCTTGGTCCAACCGGCCCTAAATAGGATTTGTTTTATTGTTGAAATGAGCTCTGAGCTCTAAGAAGCCAAAGAATGAACCAAATAATGCAGGGAGTTTTAGAACAAGCGATCAATTGGTTCTACCAGATTACCAAAAAAGGTTCATCTGTACTTTGTTGATTGATTCGGCATTCACTTTGTAACACTTCATAATGAATTATGATGTGATATGAGTGAAAAGACACCAGTCGATGGGAGAACGTTACTCCCGAAAGCAGGTAGTGTAGGTCAATTCTATTTTTATAGAATAAACCAGTTAATAGTAACACATAACATTGTTTTATTTAATCATAATTGATCATCTGTAGCTTGAATCTTCTGCAAGTCTCTAGAATATTATTGGGCATTGTTGGCTCTTGTACCCATTATAATTACCACATCTCATATGAAATTCTCTTTCTCCAGTTCTCATTCACGGTACCGGACCCTCCTGGAACTCCAAGAGTCGGAGAATGGGAGAACGGCACCGCCACCGTGACCTGGGACCGCCCCCGCCACGACGGTGGGTCGAGGATCCAGGGCTACAGGGTGGAGTACCGCGACGTGCAGGACGGAGTGTGGCAGGCCAGCGACTACCTCGTCAAGGATAACTCATACCAGGTAGGACTATTTTCTTCGTTGACTAGCTTTATTATATTAGACTCTGGAGGAATGCCATGGACAGTTAGAGACTTTTTAGCATTTGTTCTTGTTGAAAGAAACCACAGAACTCTTCATCAGACTTTTGACAGACGTCAACAAGCTTTCCATTACACTTGAAGGTTGTTTATATGGCTGCGAATCATGGTACCCAACCAGGGCCCAAAAAAGAAGACTTCTGAGTGCAGAGAATAGGTCTCTTAAAAGAATATTAGGTGTGCGGTGGTTTGACTTGTAAGGAACACAGAAGTAATGCAAGATACACAGCAACCCTTGGTATCTACTGTCATCCGGCGAAGGCGTTTTGGCTGGCCAGGCCATATACTACGTATGCCTCCCGAGAGCCGCTTGCCCGATGGCCGCACCATGCTTGCTTAATTTACAAGGCATCAGGTTCTCGGCGTCCTGGTCTACCACTGTTGACGACTCGTCGGCAGTTTGCGTCAGAGCTGCGAGACGTGGATTGACTAGGGAGGATGCACGGGAGCTGGCGGCCGATCGCTTGGCCTGGAGGCAGTTTGTGGAATCCATATGCTCCTCATAGGGAGCAGATATGGTATGACGATGATGATGAAGGTTGTTTAGTATTTAATATCTTGCTTTTGTTAGATCCAGGATCACAGGTTACAGTTCTAAAAAGAAGACATCTAAATGATTGAATGTTTCTCTTCTCAGGTGTATAATCTGGAGCCGGGTCACGAGTACGAGTTCCGAGTGAAGGCCAAGAACGCCGCCGGGTTCTCCAAGTACTCGGGCAACTCGGCCAAGTACCACGTGAGGGCTCGCTGCCAGCCGCCCTCGCCGCCCGGCACGCCCAAGGTGCTCAAGGTCGGCAGGAACTATGTCGACCTCAAGTGGGAGGCCCCCGCCTCGGATGGAGGTAAATATTTATCTAAACAAAATTTTGAGTGTGTCCAAATACATGTAGACAAAAACTGGATTTCACCCATTATCAAAAAAGTTGATATTTTGAGTTAAGTAGGTTGTTCTAAAATTATGCAAAATATAAATTCGGGTTTACATGTTATCTCCTCAAATAATTATTACCTAATTAGTCTATGTAAATTATTATGTGGAACTAAATAAATATATAAACATATCTAAGTGGTATTACAACTAAAGAACACATGAAATCCTGAAGGAGATTTTGTTTGATCAAATATCTAAACAAGATCTCTTCAAAAAAAAATTGAAAACTCAAATTCTTCTCCAGAAATCTTAGCCGCAAAATGCTACGAACTGCCCCTTGCACGAGGTGTATCAACTGAATCCCAACACCAACCTACGGGCCCACAACTGGAAGCTCTATCGTCCCCAGCTCCACCTCGGGTAGGGTGGTTCCTAGTTGTCCACTCCACTACGGTCAACCAGTTCAAGAACCGTTTAGATGCAGAAGGCAGAAACAAGAAGCAGTACAAAAGATATAGGCGTTCCAGCAAAAGCTGCCTACCTATAATAATAATAATAATAACAACTTCTTTGATTTTCAGGCTCTCGCATCACAGGTTACATCATCGAGAAGCGCGACGTGGGCGGCGCCCTGTGGGTGAAGTGTAACGACTACAACGTCATGGACCTTGACTACACGGTCATGAATCTGATTGAGAAGGCTGACTACGAATTCAGAATTATCGCCGTCAACGCCGCTGGTGAGAATACCATTACCCTAACCACTAACCAAAACAAGCTACAGATCAGAAGATAGTTAGGTTATCAAGAATCCATTTTTGTCTATTCTATACCATGTGGATTCCATACTTTTTCTCAATGTTCTTCGACCGATTGCTAGTTGCAGTGTATCTTTCCAAATCGTTGCATCACTGCTTATTTGTTTGATGAAAATCATATTACGATTTTAAGTGCTTATAGAACAGCCTAAACTTTTTTGTAAACAAAAATAATATGCATAATAACCGGGTCGTGGTCTGGTGGTAGATTCCGGAACTCCAGATAGAATCTCTAGGTTCAAATTCTACTCCAGCACAACTTGTTTCCTGCTTTCTGTTATTTCTGACTATTTAAAAGCAGCTCCAAAATTGAAATATTTGAATATATCATAATATACTTCTGACCCTTTTTGAAAAAGATTTTTTTTTTTTAAAGGTTTATTAGAAAAGCAATGAGGTGACTAAGACCTGCATCAAATTATGATGCAAACTGCTGACATATTAACAGCACTAGTTTTTATAGCTTTAAATACTCTCTCTACAATTTCTGTTTCTCCAAACTTTTCCATCACCTTAACTTGGCCATCATGATACTTTTTTGACCCATGAGCAGGCAAAAAATAAAACGACTGACGATTTTCTCTTTTCTTCAGGCAAGTCGGAGCCATCTTCTTGCACAATGCCGGTGAAGATCTGCGAGGTGCTGGGAGGCACCAAGCCCGAATGGGTGAAGCCCATGACCAACCTGACCATCCCGCTGGGCAAGGCGTACACCATCGAGTGCTCGGCCACGGGCAACCCCACGCCCACTGGGCGCTGGCTGCGCAACGGCAGGGAAATCATCATGGGCAACAGGTGAGCATAGCATCCTTTAAAACATAATTCTAAGCTAGCACTCCGGCCAAGATTCACAATAGTAAAAAAAGTCTTCTTCTTTTGTCACGTTCGCTCCTATGTGGAGCATGTGGACATCAATAGATCACTCCAAGAGACCCTTTTGCCTGCTAGCTCTCTTGCCTACTTCAATGTCAGGCCCGTATCTATCAGCTCCGCCTAGTACATCCGGAATATTGTCATAGACGGTCTACCAGAACAGAGGCAGCTCAACAGGCATCCGGAGAAAACAGTTTTAGCCAAGTTTAAAATTTAAATTCAAATTTTATCCAGCTGAGATTGACTTAAAGACTACAATATTCAGTCTTGTGTCTCATGTATCAATACTGTCTGAATTTCTCTATGCTTTGGTAATGGCAACACCGCTTATCTTGGTGTGGGGAGTGAGGGTTCTGTCGTACTCTCCACATCTTAGATTAACCGCTTCCTCTTCGGTCACTAGTAATTTCAGAAACCAGGACACGCCATAAGACCAGCATTACATAGCCGTCGTGCCCGCCAAAGATAAATAAGTCGATGATTAATAAGGACAACTAACTTTTTGTCAAACTGCCACCAGCCCAATAAGATTTTTGCCATATATTTTTTCTTCTTCGTAGGTTTATTGCTGAGAACAAGGACGGAGTACTCCGTTTGAATATCACCGAAGCCCGGGAACAAGACGACGGTGACTACACTTGCGAGGCCATCAACACCATCGGCTTCATCTACAGCACTGGACATGTTAAGATCGGAAGTAAGCAATCTATCTTCAAACTATAGGGAAATGCTGTCTAGTAATTAAAGAGCAGATACAATTTTAGGGATTTAGCACGCCAGTTTTTTTAAATTAACTTTTCAGTAAAAGAAATCAAAGCCCCGAGGGTTTTTATGGTTTTACCGATTTATTTTTCATCCCCTTAATCTATAAGTTCAACAACCTTGTGTTTTCAAGTAAAATCGCCTCAAAAACACTTCATACCAATATTAAATTTAACTTTTTTGTCTCTTTCTCTTTCCCAGCTCCACCACGCATCAACCGCATGCCAGGCGATCTCAACCTGCCAGAGCATGACAACACAAAGATCAAGATCCTCTACTCCGGAGACCAGCCCATGGATGTGATCCTCAACAAGGATGGGCACAAGATCACCGAGTCGCCGCACATCAAATACACTGTGTTTGACGACTACATTATGATATTCATCAAGGATATCTCGCAGGAGGATGCTGGTAAGACACTTGGCAACAAGAATTATTATTAATTTGTCAAGTCATATGTGCAAATTTATTTTGATGAGGTCTCATAAGTTAATCGATCATACCAAAATAATTAAATTTGGTGTACCTCAAGGGATAACAATCGGGCCTCTGTTGTTAATGTAATTGATGAAATTTATTTTACCTTAATTTAATTCCTTCATTTTTGTTGATATTTTTATCACTGTATATGAACGTGAAATAGGACTTTCGCATGCATGATGCATGGGATGATACATTATGAAACATGCAATGACAATTTACCTGCAAAGATTTTTTTAAAGCTTATCAACAAATTTAAAAGCCCTGATGGATTGGCATTGAATCCATTATTATAATTTATCTTTTTATGTCCGCCTCGTAGCATAGTGGTACCGCATTTGGCTACCGTGCATGAGGTCGCGGGTTCGATTCCCGTAGGTCAACATGAAATATTTTTTACACATGGTTTTCATTTTAATGTTTCGTGTGTGATACCTTGGACTAGTACTGAAGCATCAGACTAATCATCCTACCTTCATTTAAGAAAATGATCAACGTACACTGCATTTGGTGTACCAATAAATAAAAAAATAAAAAAAGTGTAATAAAAATACGGACATATCCAAAAGATGTTTTGTTTTTGCCCAGGCAACTACAAGCTGACCCTGAAGAACGGTTCCGGCGAGGTGTCGGACAGCTTCCAGGTGTACATCACCGGCCTGCCCGGTCCGCCCGAGGGCCCCCTGGAGACCACGAGCATCACACGCCACTCGTGCACGCTGGCGTGGCGGCCACCCAAGGTCAACGGGGGCCTGCCCGTCACGCACTACGTCGTGGAGAGAAGCGACGTGTCAGGTACGGTGACAACCTGAGCTGAACCACTCTCTCTAAGTCCATGGCTTTTATTTATTTTGTGGACAAACAGCCTTTAACCCAATCGAAAAGAGACGTCTACCATAAAGTTGATAATTTGTGATACTCCCACTAGCGAAGCGAAGCGAAGCTTCGAAAGTGAAGCGGGTCAATAAAATTTACTAGTTTGTTTTTCCACTTGATATAATGTACTATTCCAGAAATTTTGAGAAGGGTATCGTATGCTGTTTTAATGTCATAAATTGATTATACCTACCTAGATCAGTCAATATAATTATATCTGTATGGAGTAGTTTGCATTAATTGCACTTCGGGGGATAATTATTGTAGAATATTATGAAAGATAAATAAATTGGTTGGTTGGTTCGGTCATGTAGAGCGAACGGATGATGAAAGAACGGCTAAAAAAATATATGATGCGACTGTGCCTGGATGTAGAAGTTGAGGAAGGCCGAGAAAGACATGGCATGATCAAGTAAAACAAGTGCTTGAAAGTGGGCATGTAAAAAGTCAGAATAATCGACGTGCGTGCATGAGAAGATGTCTGAATGTGGAAGGAAGCAAGAGAAGTATGCCAGGATAGAGTGGTGTGGCGTTCTATCCTCTTTGCCTACCCCTTCGGGGAAATGGCGTGATGGTTAGTAAGTTAGTTAGTTATAAATAAATACTTGGAAAAAATTATTGACAATTATCCCGATTTCTAATTAATAACTAGCCTATAAAATTAAATTTTAAGGGTGAACGAAAAATGGAAAATTGGCGATTTTGTACATAATGGCTTCTTATTTAACTGTAGTAATGAGTAATGATAATCCCTGGAAAAAAATGAACGAGTAAATATTGAATATTTCAAATCTCAAAGTGAGTTTTATACATTTCTAAAACTAGGGACTTCTCGTGTACCATAATTTACTGTTAGGAGTTCTGGGATATAAATATTAATTATCACCGTAAGATCATTTTTGTTAAGCGTAAAATATCAAATTTAGGTATTTCTCAGAATCCTACTCCCATACAAATACGAAATCACGAAAAATGATTCGTAAAATAGCAACACTATTATATAAAAACCAATTTACTGAAGCATCTTTAATGCAATCTGAAACCTTTTATTTACAATTACTATTGACTATTTATTATGTTTACAACAATGTATGGAATATCTTCCTCCTTTCAGGAAACGCATGGATCACGGTTGCATCAAACTGCAAGGATACTCAGTTCACTGTGCAAGGGCTGACCTTGGGTCAAGAGTACTTATTTAGGGTGCACGCTTGCAACGACAACGGCATGGGACCCGCGCTACAAGGCGCCAACCCAGTCAAGGTAAGAACTGAATCATCCTACCAAACAGTTGTTCCCTTTTTAGTAATCAGTTCTGTCCTGCTTGCGAACAATGAGAGCAGAGACGAATTGAAAAATAACTCTTTTATGTAGGGCCGAATCTTCGCCCATGCGGTACACCAATGTGTACATCAGTTTTTCGGCTCATTATAAATACCATTTTGTGTGTGTTTTTTTTTTAATGTTTGCATTTTCAAAATCCAAGTCCAAGCCTAGATACTTTATTTATTTATCTCATTGATTTTGGAAATACATTTTATATTTTTTTTATGCATTCCTAACTGGAAAACCCCGTGCCGAGGAAACAAATATAATTTTAAAAAATTTAAAACAAGGCAATGATCCAAAATTGACCTTTGGTACAGTTGATATATTCATTTTCATTTTATTTTTAAATGTTCAAGAGGTTTTTCCACGATACCCAATTGTTGTAAATCTTGTAAAAAAGATGCTTATCCTTTTTATTCCAATTTGGATTTGGAAGCACCGTTGTTTTGATGATTGTCTCTTGTAGCCCAAGGCACCGTTCGACGTTCCATCACCACCCGGAACTCCGACCATCACAGAAGTCGGTGGAGACTTTGTCCACCTCCAGTGGGAGAAACCGGAGAGCGACGGAGGATCCAGAATCCAGGGTATGTACCGGACAGATTTTTGAAAATCTTTTGTAAATATAGTAACAGCAGATCATTAGTACTATTGTGGACGAAACTATCTGCTTTAGGGACCTCATTGGTGTTAAAATTTATACGAACTGCGTAGTTTTGCTGACTACTTTTATTTTTCTGAAACTCCGCATTTTTGCTGATGTTTACCATATAAATATTTTTTTAAATGATATGCGTCTATTTTGTTGGTCCAACATGAGTGAGGCGTACTTCCAGCAGTGGTTGACTAATATATGATAATGTATGTTTATAAGTTTTGTGTTCTTTGGTTCAGAATATGCTGTTTTTTTAGCAGACGATTATTACAATTTTAAGTTCTTCTTACTCCATTCTTATTGAAAAAGCGTTGTCTTGGCTAGATCAAACAGCTTGGCAGCTAATTCTATTATCTTTCTTTAGGCTACTGGATAGACAAGCGCGAGGTCGGTTCCAGCAGCTGGCAGCGCGTGAACGCCGCCCTCTGTGTGGCGACGCAGATCGCCTGCTCCAACCTCATCGAGGGCCGCCAGTACGAGTTCAGGGTGTTCGCCCAGAACGAGGCTGGGCTCTCCGAGGCTAGCAGCAACAGCACGGAAGTGAAGGTCGTCGATCCTAAAGGTAAGGACACTGATATCGATACACTAATACGACACTAACGAGGTCCTCTGTCTGGCAACGGAGATCACCTGCTCCAACTTAGGCCAGCAGCAAATGAAAGTCTCAAGAAAGAGATTTCGATTATCTTAAAATATTTTTGATAAACAATACGATTTTCAAATTTGCTTAAATTCTAGTTTATTTTAATTTTATTTTGTTACGGAACAATAACAGACAAAAAGATACTAAATATAATACAAAAAAAATATAAAAATATACCTAGGTAGACCAATTGCCCTTTAAAATTGTTCACATCGTGCTTAATCGAATAACCAAAACATAATGTTGATGAAAATGTGACATACACACAATGCTTAAGTAAATATAACACACATATAAAAGCAAAAGTGATCACAAATGAACCCACCTACGGAGCTTTCGAAGATGTCCATACCTTCAGTGCTGTCCCTGTGTATTACATACGAGAGAGAGGATTGTAACCAATATCCTGTATTGGAGGAAAAGCGCTCAACTCTGAAAATGTCGGGATTACGCAGTCGTAAATTGGCACGCAGACCGATTTCGCTTATTAGCATTTTATGCAAGCAAGTGAAATCGATTACTTTTCTCCTTTTTTCTAAACTGTCCAGTTTGTACGCTTTTCTAACTATATCTTTCCCTTCCAGCCCGCCACCCCGCCGGAGATAGTGAAGCCGCTGAAGAACGCCAACTGCATCCAGAACCACAACGCGCAGTTCACGTGCACCATCACCGGGCAGCCGCGGCCGGTCATCACGTGGTACAAGGGCGCGCGCGAGATCACCAACGGCCCGCGCCACCAGATCTGGTCCGACGGGGACACGCACAACCTCACCGTGTGACGGACGTGTACGGGGAGGACGCCGACGAGTACGTGTGCCGGGCGGTCAACAAGGCCGGCACTAGAAGCACCAAGGCAGAGCTGCTGATCATGAGTAAGTGACCAAAATTTTCTATGACTGTAAAAAATAAGAACATTGGTGCAATCCATATATTATATAAATCGGATAATTAATAACAAAGATGCAATCATTTTAATTTTGTAATGATTTTGTATGATAGGCAATCGGCAACGTCACCGATAGTGTGGGGAATAAAAACTATAAATGATTGTATCTCGCTTATTGATTATTCGATTTACAGATTGATTGCATTGATGGTTTTCTAATTTTTTGCTTAATTTTTTTGCATTCACACAATTTTTTTGTTTACAAGCCCTTACACATGGAATAGGCTTTCACACCAATTTTTTCTATGCAGAAAAATACAATTAAAAACCAAAATACCATCAGTGTAATAAGTTAGTAAATCGAATAATTAATAAGTCCACTTAACCCAGCCAATGACAGGCCATAAGCCCTGTAAACGCCTAGATATGCATATTCCCTTCCAAACTTCTCGTCTCTGTTGAGATGTCAAGTTAAAAATACGATCATTACAAACATGGGTTGACGCCACCATTGGGCGATCGCATTTCATACAAAACCTCTTCTACATTCGTACTTTAAATATCAAATCAATTTAAATATCGTAAAATCGAGAATTTTCAAAGCGTGCTTGCCAAAAAAATCCCCTTAAATTAAAAAAGGTAGGATTTTTAGAAAAAATCTAGGGACCAAGGCAGCCAAAATATGCAGAATTTAATGATCCGTGATTTGTTTGAACATTTGAGGCCAGTACTTCTGGTGGTGAAACGGAGTTGGTTAATTTATCTGTTAATTTTTCAGCCGCTCCCAAGCTGAACATCCCGCCGAGGTTCCGCGACGCCGCCTATTTCGACAAGGGCGAGAACGTCATCGTCAAGATCCCCTTCACCGGCCACCCCAAGCCCAAGATCACGTGGGTGCGAGAGGGAGAGCACATCGAGTCTGGCGGACATTACCATGTGGAGAGAAAGGGCAAGACATACATTATCTTTTTCTTCCTCAGACATCTTCATTCCAGTGTTGTACATAGGCCTTTCCTTTTTTCTCCATTATTTGTCCCTATTCTTGGTCATACGCGGTCAGTGTATTCCTACAACGTTTTTGTGTGTCCTTTTGATACAAATCGCAGTGCTTTTTTCATTTTAATATTCAATTTAATTAATCTTATCAAATATTTTCAGATCGCCATGCTATCCTCACAATCCGCGACGCCAGCAAACTGGACTCCGGTCCGTACAGAATCACGGCCGAAAACGAGCTGGGACAAGACACTGCCATTATTAATATTGAAATCAGCGGTAAGAAAGATACAAAATATGACAAATACCTAACTAAAATTGTAAAAAAAAGCTTGCCTAAATTTGTGTCATTTGGAATTCCACAAGGAGTATTCTTGGGCCAATCCTGTATTGAATTATTTTACAAGAATGGTTTGAAGAATCTGTTTTATTTGCTGATGTTGCTGTAAGAGTTTTAAAATGTCAATAATGTGGCGATTATGTTGTTTTGGCTATTTAAAATGAATTGAGAATACCATTAGTCGGTTAAGTCTATTAAAAATCGACGGTAAAAGGCGTAGGCTTTTTAGTATGGAAAAAGGAGCAATTTTTCAAAACTTTGACTATTCAATTTGTGTTTTAACTTTTTCTAACTATCAAAGAACCCAGTTTTAGTTTTGTATTGCAATTAGTTGCGCTTTGAATAGCTGAATTTTCATTGTTTAATATTTGATTCACAGACCGACCAGATCCACCACGCTTCCCAGCCGTGGATAGCATCTCCGTGGACTCTCTCGCACTGTCCTGGAAGGCTCCAGTATGGGACGGCGGCTCCAACATCACCAACTATCTGGTGGAGAAGAGGGAACACCCCATGTCCAGCTGGATAAGAGTAGGAAACACACGGTGTGTACCACTTTGACCACTTTTAAATTATTTACTGGACTTACTGGCTATGGACAGCATCTTTGTGAACTTTCTAACTTGTACGGAGAGATGTCTATATGATACAGATCATTTTTGATCGAGATGATGGTACCAGGGATCTAAAGGATAGGGAGATATTAGAAGCAATTTCTCTTGTTTTATCCAGGTTATTTGTAATAAGTATTACAAGTTTGTAATCTGTTTGTTTCTTTAGATTCACAACAATGGCTGTCACTGGCCTGGCTCCTGGACACCAGTACGAGTTCAGGATCTACGCCGAGAACATCTACGGCAGGTCTGACGCGTCGGCCACCTCAGGACTTATCGAGACCAAGAACATCATCAAGAAGGAGCTCAAGAAGAAGGAATATCCTGGTAAGGAATCTTGTTTTAATCATATTGAAAAGTTTGAGATTGAAGACAAAGTTGGCAAGACAACAAACATGGTTAACTGCTGCCGGTCGAGTTTAATCCTTTTAAATTTGTGGTTTTTTTATTACAGTTGACGAAAATGGCAAGAAGATCCGCACAAATGCTGACCACGGTCCAGTGAAGGACTACGACAGTTACGTGTTCGACATCTACTCCAAATACGTTCCTCAGCCGGTGGAGATCTCCACGGACTCCGTTTACGACAAGTACGACATACTTGAGGAGATCGGTGAGTACTATTTCTTTTTGGACCAGTCGCTAATACGATATTGTGGCTCTAAGACTCTAAACACTTATACAATGTAACAATCAGCGGTTTAAACAGTAAGCACAAACAAAAAAGTAGTCAAAGGAAGCCAGAAATACAAAAACTATAAGAGAAGGAAGAATTGTGGGTACTAGCTCACTAATTCTTCAAAATATCCTAACAAGCTGTCGTTCACCTACCTATCTGTTCATTTCTTTCCCACCAACAAAGCTAATTATTGTGATAAGTAGCCAGGATTGTGGCCGCCAGAGATTACTTGGGCCAGGGGACATGGCACAGGACAGGCGCGCAGTATTTCAGCAGCCTTTAGGAACAGAAAAACTTTACAATAAGCTTTTATATCCGCACCACCGTCTTTCCATATTCAATTCAATTATTATGATTGATTTTGAAATGTATTGTAAGTAAGTTGATCCGTTTCGGAGTGACATGAGAAGTTTCCGGCTTGCCCGCAGGCACGGGCGCCTTCGGTGTGGTGCACCGCTGCCGCGAGCGCCGCACGGGCAACGTGTTCGCCGCCAAGTTCATCCCGTGCCGTGGTGCCATGGAGCGCGAGCTCATCCGCAAGGAGATCGACATCATGAACCAGCTGCACCACCGCAAGCTCATCAACCTGCACGACGCCTACGAGGACGATGACGAGATGGTGCTCATCTTCGAGTTGTGAGTATTCTACTTACTTTCTTACTTCTACTAACTAACTACCCATCACAAGAACGGAACGCCACACCACTCTGTCCTGGCAAACTTCCCTTGCTTCTCCACTTTTCATACATCTTCTCGTTGATTAACTTGTTGAAAAAATCGGTAGAGTTGTGCTGGACTAAAATAAAGACCCAATAGTCTTTAAAGCAGTCTAAGGAAAAGGTGGGGCTTTTATTGTCCAAGCAATATCTCCACTTGCATCGTCTATTTCCAGCTGTATCTCTCCAATTTCTTATATTCAAGGTTAGTTTTTTTACACACAATTCGACCACCTTAGGTCTATCAATACTTCTTCGACCCATTAGTTTATTGTTCAAGAGCCTTTAGATGGTCTGTTGTCTCCCATCCTTGCAACATAACCTGCCCAGCAAAGTCTTCTTATCCTAATATATGACGTTTGGACAGTTATTATGTATCATGGTAAAATAAAAATAAAATTTATTTTGATACCCGCGTTTCCCTGTGTAGCGGGGCCTTAACTAGTGTATTAGAGCCTTAATTCTCGACACTACTAGACGCGACCAATAAAACAACAGACCACAGACCATACGTCTTCTTACTTTTACCCTAAAGTGGTGACCCCAACGTGATCTGAACACGCAACCTTCGTATCTGGAGTCGGATGACGTGTAACTAAATGACCGTGTGTATTGCAGCCTCTCGGGAGGAGGAGAGCTGTTCGAGCGCATCACGGCGCCCGGCTACCAGATGTCGGAGGCGGAGGTCATCAACTACATGCGCCAGGTGTGCGAGGGCGTGCGCCACATGCACGAACAGAACATCATCCATCTCGACATCAAGCCCGAGAACATCATGTGCCAGACAAGGACGAGCAGCAACGTCAAGGTGGGTACTAGCACTCTGACTTAATCGAAGGCTCCAGATTGCTTATTACATACAGATAAGATTAGACATTTGTTCTGGGTGAATGAAGCAATCTAAACTAGGAACTGAATACACTACTTTCTTAAGATGGCCAAACATTTGGGTTCTTATCCAGATATCTTAATTTTGAGACTGCTTTCAAATAGTTAGAAACAACTGTGCCAGAAAGCTGGAAACAAGTTTTTGTGGAGTAGGATTTGAACCTTAGGATTCCAATCACAATCACAATTCAGTACAATTTATTTATCTACTCAATTTTCAGCTAATTCAAAGATAATCCTTTATTCTACAGTTGATTAATCAACCTTAATTCTGCTATAAGACCCTCTGAAAAGAATGTCAGTTAATTATTTTATATTGTTTCCAGCTAATCGACTTTGGTCTCGCCACCAAACTAGACCCCAACGAGGTGGTGAAGATATCCACCGGAACGGCTGAGTTTGCCGCTCCCGAGATCGTGGAGAGGGAGCCAGTTGGCTTCTACACAGATATGTGGGCTGTAGGAGTGTTGGCCTATGTGCTGTAAGTTTATCAATTATCAACTCAATCATCTAATTCCATTCTCCTCAATGATTAAGATCCACGGGTATAAAAATGTCACAGAGTATTTTTCAATATGTAATCTTTCATTTCCAGGCTGTCTGGTCTGTCGCCGTTTGCCGGCAACAATGACATCGAGACCCTGAAGAACGTGAAGGCCTGTGACTGGGAGTTCGACGAGGAGGCCTTCACCAACGTGTCTGAAGACGCCAGGGACTTCATCAAGAGGCTCCTGATCAAAAACAAAGAGTGAGTCGTATGACAACAAAAATAAGTGTGTGTATAAAGAGGTGTACAAAAACTAGAAATAAAATGTTTTGAAATGGAATCAAGATCACAAAATGTGGCCTAAAAATAAGATGACAAAATACAAACTGACACGCTAATTCCTCAGAATTTGATGTGCTCTTTGATTACATACTAATACATTTTTATTTTGCTGCCGTCTTTAGTTATCCTAATAATTGAAAAAAAATGACAGAAAGAGGGTTTCGCATTATATTTTTTTCTATAGAATTCGTAGATTTTTTCGTGACTTACCGATACCGATTTCCGAGAAAATTGTTTTAAGTACCTATATGATATAATTCTTTTGAAGCATTGTGACTTATAATTTTGAAAGCTCTTAAATTTCTAATTCTGGCCCCAGGTGCAGTCTGAAAGCGAAGCAGCTGTTACAAAATAAATATTCCACTACTAGAACCAAAAATCTGGTTTGATTTTCAACATTACCTAGACTCTCAGCTATAATGCGTATGATTTGTCTCCTTAGGAAGCGCATGACCGCCCACGAATGCCTGCTGCACAACTGGCTGACTGGCGATGCATCCTCGCGCACCAAGCTGATGGAGTCCTCGCGCTACGAGGCCATGCGCGACCGCATCCGCGCGCGCTACGAGCGCTGGGCTGACTACGTGCTACCCATCGGTCGCCTCAGCGAGTACTCCTCGCTTAGGAAGCTGCTCGTCGAAAAGTGGAAGATCTACGACGGCACGTTTGGTAAGAAAGCAAAATAGAAGTTGAATAAACCTATTCGAAAGAAATACAAACAATAAATGGAACGATGAGCTGCAGCCCTTTACGGGGAACCAGACATCGTAGCCATTTTGAAGGTGTGCCATCTACAGTGGGCCGGACATGTCCAAAAAATGCCTCCTCAAAGGTACCCACAAATGGCATTGTTCCCTTGGAGAACAAGACCAAAAGAGACCAAGAAGACGGTGGGCGACAATGTCAAGAAATTCGCAACCAAAATAAGAGTCGCGGGCTGGAAATTTGCCTGCCAGGACTAAAGGCAGTAGAAAAACCTGCTCTAAGATAAGGCGTTATCCCTCAACTCGAGAAGATTCAATGCAGACTTAACCAACTATAACAATTGTTTTATTTGTGTTTCACAGATCGCAGACAGGCGGCGCCACGGTTCGTGATCAAGCCGCAGTCCGCCTTCTGCTTCGAGGGACAGTCGGTCAAATTGTACTGCAGAATTATTGCCGTGGCCACTCCAACAGTCATGTGGTCACACAACAACCAGGAGTTGAGGCAGAGTGTCAAATTCATGAAGAGGTATGGACCATAGCACTTAGAAAAGGTTGAAATGTTTGTAAATTTAATTCGGTTCCATTAAAGTTGTTGTTTGTCATTTGTAGATATGCCGGAGACGACTATTACTTCATCATCAACAGGGCGCGCCTGCAAGACAGAGGAGAGTACATAATCAGAGCGGAGAACCACTATGGTTTCCGTGAAGAAGTTGTTTTCCTCAATGTCCAACGTGAGTATTACTTACATTTTTATTAATACTTCAATGAGACTCTGAAAATGCTAGAATTGTAAAGAAGCTTCTCGATGCTTCTACCGTGTACAAAGAAACTATATTGAACGTCCCAAATTGGCGCAGATTTGCCTAGAATGTTCCGGATATGATGAAATGTCGACTAAGGCAATCTTGTTTGGAATACAAAATGTCCCATATCAAATATTAAAAGTGTTACAATTTTTTTGAAATGAAAGGAAATAAATTCTTTACATTTCTCCTGTGAAAAAATTATACCTGGGTAACATAGACTAATCCCTGCATTCAGGTGACGATTTGTGTATGCAGATCTTTAATGTTATGTCTTAGGCAAGCTGTGATATGTTAGTTGTGACTAAAGATTGTATGTTTTATTCCAGCCATTCCAAGATGCCGACGATTCCCCGTCTGGCGGACGAGCCCCGCAGGCGCGAGGCCCTGCCCTACACCTTCTGGCAGGAAGAGAGCGAGGCTGCGCCCTCCTTCACCTTCCTGCTCCGGCCCAGGGTCATGCAGGCCCGGGACACCTGCAAGCTGCTCTGCTGCTTGTCTGGCAAGCCCACGCCAACAGTCAAATGGTGAGTGTTCTTTTGGATAGCTTCGGGACTGCCATGCTAAGCCAAACTTATTATATTACCTAGACTCCTCAGTCCCATAATTTGGTAAAAACGTAGAAGTTAGACGTTAATTGAATGTCGACATGAAAATGGGAACAAGTAAGATAAGATTGAGTTGGATGGACCACTCACTTGTTTCTTTTCTTCCCTAACGCTTCCCTAAGCAGTGAGTACGAACGAACGAACCCTAGTAGCAGATCGCATCGGGGTCACCAATGTGGGTTCGTCTTACTTAGGGGGTGCCAGGGATATAGATCGAAACACTTCCGTTTATATGTATGTATTTATTCTCGAGAGGCGACAAGTTATTATTATTTACTTATTACTTCTACATGGCAGGAGTGGGACAGGGTGCGGTCTGGCGAGTGGTGTCTGCGACGCATGTCTGCACGTGCTAGCCTCCTCGCAGTTCTGTCGCTCACCTTTTGCTCCACTTGTCGCGTTCGTCTCTCCTCTCTCTTCTCTCTGTCTCTCTTTTTGCCACCACATACTCGTTGCCACTAATAATGTGTACTTTGATCGAGTCCTGGAATTCTTTGGAAGAAAAAAGTGATGCACGCATCATATACTTTCATTACTGTCTACATTGATCACTTTTAGTAATGCATCATGATACAGCAAGATTCTCCGTACATAGCACATAACCAGATGCCAATCTTCAATCTTTCTTCTTGTTTTTGCAGGTACAAAGACAGACGCGAGCTGTCCAAACACGAGTACAGCATCGCCCACTCGGACGGAGTGGTCACCATGGAGATTGTGGACTGCAAGCCCGAGGACAGCGGCAAGTACAGCTGCATAGCCACCAACAAGCACGGCACAGATGAGACCAGCTGCGTTGTTATTGTCGAAGGTGAGTCCTGACACCGTTAAGAAAAAGATGATAAAGAATGAAAAGATGGTATGAATAAGGTGGAAGGAGGGTCCGACGCCCTTGTAGGGCACCCGCTTGCACAGGGTGGGTTTAAACTGTGCAACCAACAAACCCTTAAAGAATATGAGAGAAGTCTGCTGGGGAAGAAATATTGTTACAAGACTCCATCTGTCCCTAAAAACGATATTGCAGTCTTTTTCATTTGGTATTGTTCTTTCTTTCTGCTCATGTTTTTTGATAATGATGGCGCGATTTTAATGGTCATTTTTTTTAGATGGTGATTTATATCTTAGGTTACACCAAAACCAGTCATTATATGGTAGGATGCGTCTATTAATATTTTAACTAAGTTTTGTGTAAGTAGGGCCTAAAATAGAAAAAAGTACATAGCCACTTCTCTGGTTCTACGCATCAACTACATACTCGTATATTCAGTATGACCCTTTTTTAAATATTTGTTTCCTAGGAATATTTTGAATTTATTTTTTTTATTTTTTGCAGAAAAATTTCATTCACTCATTGGTATTCTCACAAAAAAAATACAGAATTAAAATATATAATACACTTCCCTATTGGACTGCAGAAAGTTAAGATTAGTTATTAACTAACTAACTAACTAACACATTCACGTTGTTTAGAGGAATTTCTTGGTGGAGTTCATTGTAATTGAAATAAGATTAAAAAATAAAATTAGTTGACACTTTATTCCACTTTTGTTTTTGGGACCAATAACCGGTTTCACCGCTTCCAAGAATCCTCCCCCACCATTTAAATTTCGTCCCCTATAAAAAGTCACGCACTTTAAAGAACCACCAGTCGATTATTCCGCGACTTCGGTGAAACCGGTTATTGGTCCCAAAAACAAAAGTGGATTAAAGTGTCAACTAATTTTATTTTTTAATCTTATTTCGATAACTAACTAACCATCACGCAAGAGAGGATAGAATGCCACACCACTCTGTTCTCTTGCTTCTCCACATTCATACATCTTCTCATGCACGCACGTCGATTATTCCGACTTATGCCCACTTTCAATTACTTGATCATGCCATGTCTTTCTCGGTTTTATATTTTGGTTTATTTTGATGGTTCAGTCATGTAAAGAGTTAGTACTTGGGTGTAAAAATTCGAGAAAGGTCAAAAAAAGACATGACATGATGAAGTTTAGCATAAGTGGTTGAACGTGGATGTGTAAAAAGTCTGAGTTAGGTATTATTGATTCCGGGCTGTATAAAACTGGTTATAATAATTGTTCCAGGCGAGGTGATCTCCGAGGCCCAGGCCGAGCTGGCGCACAAGTTCCTGTACTCGGGAGACCGCAAGTACATCGAGCAGCCGCTGAAGCCGGCGCCGCCGCCCATCGTGACCAAGACCAAGGTCACCGTGGACCCGGTGGCCAAGTCCGGCAAGCCGGCGCTGGCCGCGCAGGTCTCGCTCGAGGCCGGCAAGAAGAAGTACGGCGGCCGGCACCTGGACACCGACTCTCCCGGGTCGCGGTCGAGGAGCGCCACCAAAAGAACTCATATGTGAGTAGGCAGTTGGTAGACGGTCTTAGATTCTATCTATCTGGCCAGATGACGCAAAAGAGTTTGCTCCCCACCTATATCTCTTCCAAGCGTTTATTTTACTTTTGACAGATGGGCGCTTATAAAGTTCCGTAATTATTGACAGGCAACCATAGACCGAAAAATGCAATTTATTTATTTAATTACAGGTGACAATGTGACAATATCTATCATTTTACATTTTATCATAATAATTACATACACGGTTTTATTGCACATCAATTACAGAATTACACAGCATTATTATACTCGTACACAATTTGCAGGTTTAAAAAGCTTTAAGTAGTTTGCATAATTATGTTCCATCAGAGGTTATAAAAAGATGTCAAGTTCCTCTTGAATTCACCACATCTATCATTAATTAAATGTTTTTCTATGTCATTGTACAGTCTTAACATGCGAGATAAGTGCGCCATGTTATTGTTAAAATACTTTTTTGTCTTTACGATAGTGAAGCACATGTTCTTTAGCTCCGATATTTATCGATATCGATGTTTATTGAGTTATGCAACGAGGATTATTCAAGTTGATTTTTTCCATTGAAAAATATAAAATGTGATTTAAACTAAAACCTATTTGTTTTTTTTTCTTTGTTTGTCGCGACACAGAATTTCTCAATTTACATTACGACAATAAAATAGTCCGCATATTTGAGTTTTCTGTAGCTCCTGCACCCGATGACAAACTCCAATTAAGGAGTTTATCGGGACTGTATTTAAAGTTTCTTTTGTAAAGAAATGATGTATTTTTTGTAATATTTTTTTTTGAATAAAGACTTTCGTAATATAAACTCTGCTTTAAACGTCTGGGTATGTTTATAAACTACAAAATGTTGAACAAAAATTAAATATAAATGTATTAAATTGATTAAAACTTCTTCATAAATAAAGTCGATTTTTATGAGAAATCGATTAGGTAAATACATTATTTCTTAATTTTTAAGCATTTTATTATTTTAATTAGGAATAAAAATGAATATAGAAAACATTATTTTTTGCACATCTACTTGATTTGACATGTGGCAATTCTGTTTTGAGCAGTTTTCATGCTCTCTGCATTCCCGATGTAAGAACGGCGAGTAATGTTTGTGTTCCGGTTCCAGTACCTCCCGATGACTCGACCATGTGCAAGCCGGAGTTCGCCCGCGCCCTGCCGCCCACTATGGGCGTGCGGGACGGCACCCCACTGCTGCTCAGCTGCTCCGTGCGAGGAGATCCTGAGCCGCAGGTCCAGTGGCTTAAGGGGACCAAGGTACGGCTTTTGTCATCCAAAATTAAAATGAAGAGGGAGGACAGTTTAGTGACCAAGCCGCTCCATCTAGTTGGCTGATTTAAATCCAATCACAATAAATCACTAGGGATGAAGTGTAAGACCAACATCTTAGCCATTATATGGCGACATCTTTAGATAATATTTAGAGATGTCTCCATGTATCCATGTAGAAAAATTATGCTTCGTTAATCATATTCAAAACATAGTCAATAAAAGTATGAGAACATTGGGATTTTTACTAAGGACAATAAAAATTTTTGAATCTATGAAAACGATGAAAATTTTGTATATTGCTTTAGTAAGAAGTCAGCTTGAATATAACTCGGTCATTTGGTCTCCTTATTACAGGGTTCACGTAAAGAACATTGAAAGAGTCCAATGTAAATTTTTTTGCGCTTTATCAATTTTAAATTAAATATTCCCATTGTAAACATAAATTATAATTTTTAAATAACTTTTTGAATATACAAACATTACAATATAGAAGAATATCAAATGACTTGCTCTTTCTGTTCTAAGAATTAAAATATATGTTTGAGTGTTGTCAAACTTACAAATTTAATTAGCATACGAGTGCCCGGTCGAGTTACCCGTAGTAATGCACTATTTTACTGTAGCCAATCATCGACCAATTACAGTGCTAACTCACCGATACGAAGAATGCACGCACTAGCTAACAAGTATACTAACAATAATGATGTTTTCAACACAATTCTAGTGTATTTTAGGGAACAGTGTCTGGATGCCATCTCTGGCGGTAATGAATAGCTACCTACTGTGTAATCATTTAAAAATGTCTATGTAAAAGCCTATGTAAACGTAAAAACAATAGAATAAATAAATAAAACAATAAATCACTCAAATATCAAACAACATAATTATTTACAATGTGTTCCTCATTACAGGTCCTCGCTTCCTCAGAGATTATGGACCTGAAGTATAAGAATGGAGTGGCCAGTTTAGCTATTAACGAAGTGTTCCCAGAAGACGAGGGAGAATATATCTGCCGTGCCAAGAACAGTGTTGGAACGGCCGACTCTACCTGCAAAGTCTCGATTAAACGTAAATACTTATTCTTTTTCAATTAAAAATGCGTGCTTTAAGATTTGCGGTGTACACCAGACTAGGCTGCAACTTGAATTTAATATGTAGACTTGGTACCTACATTAAATCTACTACTTTTCCTTATTTGCACCCAATGAGCGCAAAGGCAAATATAATATTTATACAAATTCAAAATGTAGAAAATTATTCCCGTCTTGCTTAGATTGTTTTACAACTGTGGATTCATCCTAAAAGATTTATGATTGGAATGCTTTATAATAAACATGTTTTAAATGCTCTTTTTTCTTCCTCAGCCATCTTTATTTCAGTATCGGACACAGGCCTTTCCTTTTTGTCTGTCTTGTCTTTATTTCAAGTACACCAAGGTTATGTTAATCCTTTTCTTTGTTACAGCAGCCATGGACAACGGCATCGCCGGCAAGGGAGGGCTGATGGACCGGCCCCCCAGGATAGTCTCTCACGTACAGTCACAGGAAGTGAAGGATGGAGACGCCATTACACTCTCCTGTCGGTGAGTGACTGGACATAATAAATTAATAAAGCAAATTGATATTGTCATTTCTTCTCTACTCAAAGAGTTTTGACGACTTTTGATCCATTGCGCATAGAGTTTGTGCATTATACCTGCCTACTGCTTTCAATGTGCGAGACATGCGAAGCCCACAAGCCATCTCCAAGCTACGTAATTTAAAATACCCGCTGTGTGTATCTTCTCAAAGCAACTCGCGTAGCTGTCATGAGAATGGATGTATTGTCAGCAAATATTTGGCAATTACGGTTAAACCTGGAAGACGACATACGACTGCTTGGAATGGGTGGCTACTTTCTTTGCCTAGCTTTTAATTTCTTTATGAAATCAACCACTCTCCCAAGAATCTTAGTTTGCACCCAATCTATAATAAGGTTTTTTTTCACAGAATTGTGGGAGCTGAGAGATTCGACGTGATCTGGCTACACAATAACAAAGAAATCAAACCTTCTAAGGACTTCCAGTATTCTAGTGAGGCCAACATTCACAAGCTGCACATAGCTGAAATCTTCCCCGAGGATGCCGGTAACTATTTATACACTCTTAACATAATCTAGGATGTATCCTTGTATCCTTTACTCTTTCTGATAATGTTCCAATCTCCTAGCAATCATCCTAATGTCATCAGTCCGCTTATTTGTCCAAGTTCTCCACTCGACAACCGACAACACACGAGTCTATCCATCATCAGAGACGTATTATGTAGCCATGATCATATCAGCTCATGTTGGTCATTTATCAATCCCATATATTCGCTCTCTATGTGGAGCGTGTGAATTCCACAAACTGCCTTCCAAGCTAAGCAATTGGGTTCTTCCCGATTTTTTATTTCAAAAAATTGATTGAAAAATTACAATATCAAGGGAATTATTTTTTAATTTTTTAATTTTCATATGAATTTTTTAGCGTGGTTTGAAATAGCGCTTTTCCAAATGGCTCGCAAAATCCTTCATTTGGCGCGCATGCGGTGTGACGTCACAGCAATATAGGCGCTCACTTCGTAATAAATTTCACGCATTTCATGGTAGACGGGGATGACGTCATTAACCAATAACGGGCGTTAAAAATCATTAGTATTTTTGTGTTTTTAAAACATAAATTTATAAATGAAAACAACATTTTTGATCATTGTGTTTGATATCGTTTGAATTGTAAAAATATACTTTACATATTTATAACGTTTTTAAGAATATTCGTGTGATCGGAAAGAACCCTATTGACCTTCAAAATCTCCTATTGAAATGTTGGTCCAAATACAGCTGAAATACCATTGTACTTTTTTTGGTGTTTTATCTTGTCGTGTGTTTGCAGGCGTGTACACCTGCGAGGCGTTCAACGACTGCGGAGAGTCATTCTCCTCGTGTTCGCTGGCCGTCGTAGTCCCCGGAGAGGAGGTCCGCAGCCCGCACTTCACACAGTTCCCCGCCTCGGTCACGGTAGCGCCTGGAGAGGGCGCGTCCTTCACAGCAGAGACTGACAAGGTAACGCGGGATGTTCTGTAACATGTACTAACATATTACTCATGCTCGGGTGGATGTCTGGGATGGGGGGCCTGGCGAGGCAGTATGTCGGGTGGTAGTAATTACTCATTTATAATGATCGGGGTAGAAGCCGGAAACAGAGTTAATGGTGCCTTGAAATCGATAGTGGCAAATAAGAACTTATCGAAAGAAGCAAAATTGGCAGTACACAACGGAGTTCTGGTACCAACCCTTATGTATGGTAGTGAAGCGTGGTGTTGGAAAAAGAAGGATGAAAGTAGACTGAATGCCGTTGAAATGCGATATCAGGCGAATGTGTGGTAAGACTATGTATGATAGGTGTACAAATGTCCAAATTAGAGCAGAGTGCAAGGGTGAGATAAGCATTATCGACAAAATTAACGAAGGGCATTTACGATGGTTTGGTCATGTGGAGCGAATGAGCGATGAAAGAACGGCTAAAAGAAGTTTAAATGCAAGTGTGTCTGGATGTAGAAGCCGCGGAAGGCCGAGAAAGACATGGCTTGACCAAGTACGTCAAGTACTTGAAAGTGGTCATGTGAAAAGTCGGAATAATCGGCGTATGTGCATGAAAAGATATATGAATGTAGAGGAAGCAAAGGAAGTATGTCAGGACAGAGTGGTATGGCGTTCTCTGCTTACCCCTACGGGGAAATGGCGTGATGGTTAGTTAGGGGTAGAAGCTAACGTTTCCCTACTACTGTTAATTTGGGCCGACTCTGGTCAGTGATGGACACAATGATCCACATGATTGTACTTGGACGTTTTCTTGCCTTAACACTTCTAATACTCTATTCTTTGTGTTTGCAGCCCCCAGTCCAGCTGCAATGGCTGAAGGACGGCAAGCCGATAGACGAGAAGTCACTCCGGTACAGTTTCACGATGGAGGGCGACTCCAAATACCGGCTGGAGATAGTGTCGTGCGACACCCAGGACGCCGGCCAGTACCAAGCCAAGGCGGTGGGCGCCAAGGGAGACAGCTTGGCCGCCTTCTCCATCAACGTGTGCGACAGTTAGGCCGATCGAGAAATGAAAAAGCGAGCGCCGTGTTGAAAATCACCAGAGAACAGTATTGAAGGGAAATATGTATATTAGTACCATATCAAATACCAAATTGAGATCAGTATATTGATTGGACCTGTTAATTTAGACATCTACAAATTGCATGGTTTTTATTGTAATAGTTCAATCTGATATTCCTGCAAAATTGTTTATTATAAATCAGTTGTTATAAAATCGTTTTTTTTTCTGATAATTAGAGTTATTTTTTGACATTGGTGAATAAAGTTGTGAGCGCTTCAGTTAAAAAAAAAGTAAAATGTCTTTTGGAAGATGTCTGAATAAGCGTACTTTCAATATATTGATTTTATATTTGGCGCAACGGTACATTATTTTAAACTCTGATGATTTTGAATACAGCGTTGTTACTAAAAAAATCCCTCCCATAATATTTAACTCCACCGTTTACGACAAGCTCTATATTTTAAGTTGTCTTTTCGATGACCGAACCAAACGAAATTTTACGCGGTTTTTAAGTTAGTGACAGCTCCTACGCACTTGGAGGTATTTTTAAATGCGTAACAGCTGTCACTCGCGTGAAGATTGGTGAAATTTCTTTGAATTTGGAAACTAATTTTCATCTTCGTAATTTTGACACATTGTTAAAATATTGTCGATGTTAGTTCATTTCCTCTTAACAATTTTTTTTAAAATTTGAATTAAAAAACTTTGGCATCTTTTTTGGATGGTTGGTTAAAAAACGAACAATAAATTAAATCGAAAGTTAATAAATTAAATAGTCACAGTATCGAAATGAAAGGAAAAATGGGAGATAGTCTTGTTTAATCTAGTCATTTAAACATACATTATGTATTTACGTTTACATCTTTTTAATATTTTTTAAATTATTGAATGTATTTTCTTTGTCTAAACGCCGCGGCATTTCGTTAATTTTTAAAAATCGCGCCGCGGCTCCGCGGCCGGCCGCCATCTTGCCGCGAGAATAAAACGCTTTTTTGTGAGAAAGTTACCAGTATGAATTCTGTTAATTTATTTATTAATTTAAGCTTCATACGGCTGCGGATTCTTTGCTTTGAACTTTTACTCCTAGCAAAACCCGGCCGGTACATTTTAAAAAATCGCATTATTTATTGATCACTTCATTTTTCGCTGACGTCCAAATTCATATTTTTAATAAAAACTCCGCATTTTATAAAGAGGAAAAATCAATAACTTATACCCGTCTTAAAATCCACGCTTGCTTGACTTATTGTAATTAGATATCTTTAAAAGATAATGTTCAAATTGTATCTGTTTTAATTTCCTTGCTTGCTATTATAATTTTTCATTCCTGTGTAGCGCAGATTATTTTTACCCAAATAAATCCTCAATTTTACCATCAAACTGTTTGGTTTTCGCTGTTTGTAATGCCGTCTTTTCATTTTACCATCGCCACCGTGAAATGGCGGTGTATCGGAGAGCGAATTGAATTTGGTTTGTGCTACAGAGATCTGAAAATCGCCGCCATTTTAATCTTTGACCTTTTTTCTCTCATCAAAACTAATGTTAAAAAATATTTTTATATATGTTAAATAATATAAAGTATACTGTGTACATATTATAATTAATTAAATAAATGGACAAATATTTATATTTTTCTTTTATTTACTATAACTATTATTTACTATTTGTACTCGTATGTCTTGTTTTGCTATGTGGAATTTCTAGCACTCTGTTTGGCTTCTAGTAAAAAAGTTTTGGGTAAGTGTGATATTATGGTATGAATGATCCTCCAGTAGGTCCAACCTGTTTTCTTTAGATACAGTTATCTCCGACTGTTTGAGAGTAGCCTAAAATTTGCTGGTTTTTAATATTTGCAGTATTTACCGTTTTTTATCCCCTGTCAGCCTATAAAAAAAGTTTCATTATATTAAAACATAAAATATACAATCAACCAATGAAATAAAACGATTTTTTTTCTTACATCAACACCCAAATCAAATGAAGCAGTGACTCATATTTTGATATTTTAAATTACGGCATTCTTTAAAAACAAAATCTAATTTCAACTAGTAACGATATTTTTACAATTCTAATTTTATTAATTAAAAAAAATCTTTAGTTGTCTGTAAGGTCGGTTTACGGACGATAATTTTACGTGATAACGTCATAAGAAAACATTGATGAAAAATAGCATACTTTTATGAATCGAATTGAATTATTATTACTAAATAATCATTATTTTGTATAATACAAAGCAGGAGTTAATTGAAAACTACAATTTCTTCTATAAATTACCTTTTTTTTTGTTTTTTTTTTCTTGTGTGCAGCTGCTGTCTCCCTTCTACTCGGACGCATCGGCCGATGGAGTGGAAGAGATATAGATGCGTCACAAACCGAACGCTTAGGCCGATCGTGCCTCTCTATCGCTTGTTCCGCGCTCTCGCTTGCACACTCGGCTCAGGCGGAACGTGACAATGAGTCATGCTTTTTCGTGTGTGCAGCCGGTGTTCGTCGATTTATTAGACGTTATCACGTCAAAAAGTAATTTGATTTAAATACAAATTTACAGAAAAAAATCACGCTTAATTTTAAATTCTTGGTACCTAGGCCTGTATTCTGCATGGTTTGACAGGACTTGTGCGCATACGAATTCAGTACAAATTCGCAGAAGTCCTGCCAACTGTCAAACCGTGCAGAAAACCCGGGCTGGTGGGGACTGCATTTTACTGGTTTCTTGAATTAAAAGATTTTCCTTTATGGGTTTTATTTTCTAGATATTAGTTTATATATTTATGCCATTTACACAGCTAACTTGCTAAGGCTAATTAGATCTAAATTTATGGAGAGAAGAGACAGAATTTGAACTGACAGTTGCTTATATGAAATCAATGCCCTGAAGTTAGTTGCGAAGTGAATTTACATACTAGCAACAGTGTTGCTAGTAATACAAAAAGGCTTTCCCCATAAACAGACCAATTTAAGTAAAAATTCCTAACAGCACCTTCCATTAATTTATTTGAATACGCTTTCGTCCAGTAATGGACATTTTCGGACTTATTTATTACAAGAATCAAATTTATTGGGCTGTATTTTTTCATCACAAGTCATTAAGGGCAGGTTCTTCCAAATCGACCCGTTTTTGGTTGAGTCGTAAGGCATTAAATAGTAATTTTTATGACCTAGAAAAAATATATTTTGTTGTTCATGAATGGTTTTTGTGTATTCTACGGTTAAAAAAATAATAGCTACTACTTTGCTCGATCATAAAAAATCGCAAAGATAGGTAAGTTTATGGCTATTTTTCGAGTTGTACTTCATGATTTTCAACTCTATAAATAAATAAAAAATACAGAAAAATAGGAAATGATATTTTAAACATTATTTTACGGCTAGTTTTTTTAATTTTGGTTATCATTATTTTCTAAACCTCAGTATATACCAGTACGTTTATACAGAGTCCGACCGAGGGGGGTGAGGCAGCGCTAAATAACTAATTCGCTCGAAGAACGTGCCCTTAACTAGGTATAGAAAACCGATTAAAAAATTGAAAATTAAAAATTGAACCAGGTTGTGGTCTAGTGATGTGGTCCAGGTTGTGGACTTTGGGTTGGAGTCTCTGGAGGTTCAAATCTCATTCCAGTACAACTTGATTCCTGCTTTCTGGCACAGGTTAATCATAGGAACTCAAATGTTTAAAAATGTCATAATTTTTTAAAACTTTTTTTTCACCTATAAAATGACCAAAATGGGGCACTGCTTTTTTTTTACTACGGGTATCAATATAAAACAATTTATTCCACAAAACTATAATATTATAATATTGACAATATTTTCCTTTATATATGTTTGGTACATTCAATACAGCATTTAAATTAAGTACAATAACTTTGTTTTTTTTTTTAATTTTATTTTTCATCACTATCTAACACACAAATATATTTTTGTCACCAAAACAAATACATTTTTAAATAAGAGTTTTATTTGCAAAACCGGCCAACTCTGACCGGATTCTAAAAAATTTAAGCACTTTCTCTCAAGCCTGGGTGTTTTGTGACGTTATTTCTCTCTGTATCGGGCCTCCTGACCTGTTGAGGTGGTTAAAATACATAAAAATAAGAATAAGTTTGACTTTTAAATTGAAACAAATCGTTTCCTGCTTTCTAGTACAGTTATTTCAACTGTTCGAAATTGGCTTGTAAACCAAAACTTTCTGAGAATGCAGAAAAATTAATTTAAAATTCACAAAACCATCAGTGCAATCCGTTTGTAGATCGGATAATTAATAAGCGAGATATAACAAGTATTTTTTTATATTAAAAAAAACCACAACAAATGCAATTTGGCAGTTTTGCAAATAACACCCTCAAATATTTACGGTAAGGTTTAAAATTCTGTCTTTTTCTATCTATTTCAACTATTTTCATTTAAAAAATAATGTCGTCACAAATTTTCAGTACGCAAATATTTTACTTTTCATCAAATAAAGCATAATTTAAATACCTAGCTTTCAAAGTTGTAAAAATATTCAATTATTCATGGTGTGCCAAAACTCGTAGTACAACCCGAAAGCCGGTGAATCTACATCATATTTGGAGTCGAATTTGTAATTTGACTTTTTAATCTGAGCTTGAAAAAAATGTTTTTTTTTCTCATAAAAGCTTTTATTAGTACCGCAGATTAAGTAAAATAGCACAAATTCATATTAAAATGCGGTTTTTGATTTTGTTTTATTTATGGATATCATTAATTTGACTAAATACATAATATTTAATAACAATTTTCAAAAAATTATCGAAAAAAAAAATCAACTTCGTATTCAATTTTCTCGAAAACTATGGGTCAAATAAAAAAAAATTATTCTACAAAATCGACTCCAAATATTATATAGATTCACTGGTTTCCCGCTTGTACATCGCTTCATTCCTGGATGACTAAAGTAAAAATAATATTAATTTTCATATGATTTAGTTGGTATTTTCAGTATAGGGACGTGGTCCAAACATCCGATGAAGATTAAGTCTTAAAATTAATCTTAAACGCTTAATAAATTAATATAAATAATATTTTACTTAAACTTAAATCACATTAAATAAAAAACATGGCTTGTAGCTTACTATAAACAATAAAAAATTAAGAAAGGCATTGTTTTTTTGTTCTAAAAGTAGCTTAATGCCCGATTTATCACAATATATTTGATAACGTCTTAAAAATAAAATAATGAGAACTCTTTAAAAATATAGATATAAATTAATCGGTAACTTTGTTTAGTTTAAATAATGACTCGTGCAGATGGCTAAAGTGAAAGACTGTCGACTGAACGATTGCTAGTTCAATTCCAGGAATAGATATGTTTAATTTTGTCTTTATACCTAGGTATAAAAAATATAATACAAAAAAAGAAAAAAAAAACAATTTGACATCTCAACAGAGACGAGAAGTTTGGGACATGTCATTGGCTGGGTTAAGTGGCCACTTGATGTATTACAACATTCCCCATTTCACCTTGTATTTGATATCCATATCTGCCAATTATTTATCAGAACTTGTATTAAATATATATATACAGTGAAATGGCGCGACGCTTCCCATTTGAATACTGTCTGTCATCCATTGAGAAAATAGCTAAGCATTTTAGCAGAAACCTTTATGATTGCAAGTGAAATTCTTACCAAATTATATCACCTACTAGGAAACGCCTGAAGATGACTCTTCAATTTGTAACTTAACCCAGCGAAATTGAGTCTTAAATCTTTAACAAATTCATGTCTTATTTTTTAAAATGTGTCATTTTTATAAATTATTAACAAAAAAAAGATAAAGCTTAAAGTAATGTTTTTTTCATACTTAAACACATAAAAAATAAATTAAGACTTTCTTTCAATCTATGAACTCCGCTTAAATAAAATTTGTTCAAAGTAAATCGAGTATTAGCGAAAACAAAATGTGGATTCTGCTATCCCACAGTGGATATGTTGATAGTTGTTTAATCATTAAAATGATAGAATGTATATTAAAAATAATGATTTAATAATACAGATATTTACATAATACGCGGCCGCTTCCCATACAAACGTATTCCTCAATTTTCTCCCCAGAATTCAACATTAGAGCAATGATTTTTTCAAACGTGATTGCATCGTATAATTTTTTTGATATTTTATTTGTCAAAGGAGATAAATAAGTGATTAAAAAAATAAAACGATACAAACACGCATGCACAAACTCTAATGTTAAAATCCGGGGAGAAAATCGAGGAATACGTTTGTATGGGAAAGCGGCCGCGAGTCACGTGGTGGAATATGCTCTTAAGTTGTAACTTTTGTCATCAGGGCGATAATCAGCCCTGATAAGTGTCAAAAATAGCTACCAGAAGCCGCCATTAACATAATTTTAAAGAAAAAGTCTTGTAAAAGCACTTTTGAAGGAGAAATCTGAGGACTACAATGAGGGAATCCACTGTTTTCTAAAGTTATTTTTTTCTATAAACTTACTATTTAACTAAACAAAAAAAATATATTTAATATTTATTTACCGCGCCAAATACTACCATATACTAACTGCGTCATTTTTGCAGGAGTGACGTCATAAAACGGGTTGTTTAAGGCCATGGTATTTCTCCAGCCAGTAACAAAACTGTCAAAAATCTATGCAAACTGACGCGGGAAGCACAGATAAAATATACCGTCGACTCAACTGTCATATACTGTTAACAGCTGTTCTAGGGAGACTGAATGGCGGCCATCTTTTTTATATAGATTGTATTCCATATTAAAATGCCATGGAACGCGGCTACGGGGGTTAAAAACGGAAACCGGAAACACTACACTTAGATACAAGGAGTGACGTCATTGTTTAAGATTTTGAAATGAATGCTATTTTCAACATTTTTTATATAATTTTTTGCGTGCGTTTTTGGGATATTTCATCCCACTTCAAAATTTTTAAATATTCGCGTCTACACGAAAGCATTTTTAAAATTCAATTCCGGTAGCAGTGGATTTCCTCATTGTATAAAAGAGCGAAATTATGGGGATTTCGTCATTCAATTTTTAGGTTATGTTAGATACCGTTATCCTTCAGTATACTGATTTTAAACTTGCATACATTTTTATGCATGATTTGTTTAGACAACACCGTTTTGTATAAATTCGTTCCGGTGTTTCGTTCGCGGTTGCGTACGCCATCTTCAGGGCGTATTTCGGGTAGAGATCGACACATTTAAGAAGAATCGTATCGGTGTTTTTGCAATACGAAACTCGGCATCTTGATCACAGGCACTCAGGGCCCTTCCTAAATGTGTTGAACTAGAATCACAAATGTGTAACTACAGACTTATCTGACATGATAAAAGAAAGAGAATTTTTTTATCCACGAGAAATTATACATAAGTATTTCAAATTTGTAATTTCGACAATTTGTAACTAGTTTTAAAAAAACACAATATGTGAATATACAAGTCACCCATTATCAATGTTCATTCTGTCCAATGTTCATGGTGAAAAATTAACTGAACATCTGGCTTATTCAAAAAAGATATTTTAGTATTCTATAAAAAATGCTAAGATAGTCTTTAACAGTTTAATCACTGCATATCTCAAAACTCTATCTCAGAAGTAAAATGGGGCAGACGAATGTCAGAATTTGGCGACTCTCTGAGAATATTACTGCCCTGACTTGTCACAGATTTTTACAGTGAGTCGCGTCCAGCTTATTATCATCAAAACTCGTAGTACAACCGAAAAACTGGTGAATCTACATCGTACTTGGAGACGATTGAGTAATATGATTTTTTAATCTGAGCTTGAAAAAAATTTTTTTTTTCTTCTCACAAAAGTCTTCATAAGTATGGCAGATTAAGTAAAGTTGCTCAAATTCTTGTGAAAACGCGTAATTTATTTTTATTTTTGTGGATAGTATTAATTTGACTAAATTATACATGATATTTGATAACAATTTGCTAAAAAAAAACAACTTAGTACTCAATTTTCTCGAAAACTAAGGGTCAAATCAAAAAAAATTTTTTCTTCAAAATCGACTCCAAATGTGATGTAGATTCACTGGTGTCCAGCTTGTACATCGAGTTTAGTTACACACTGTGTGTAGCAAGTCAGGACACGGAAAATATAAATTGTAAAATTTTGCATTTTTAATGTCAATCAAATAAATAAATAAATCGACAGTGGAGGTAACTCGGCTATCTTCATTAATCAAGATGCCTAACATTGCTGCTGGGCAAAGTAAACTTCTGATTTCGCTGCGAATCCCAACACAATGGACAAGATGAACTTAGAAAATGGGGGACTCGTCCAATTTGATCAAGATTTGCTGCACTTGGTGTATCAATCAATGCAATGCCCTACGCACCCTTGCGTGCAGATAAGGGAAAGTAGAAGTAGCGTACAATTTTTGTAGAGAAAAATTGGTTATGTTTATACAGGGCTAATTTTTAGTCAGTTAACAAAAAAAAAACCTCAATTCAGTATCATTAATAGAACCCATTTCAATAAAAAAACATGTACTTTCTAAAATAAAAGTGCACCCAAATGATTCACAGAAACAGTAGAAGACTTGGTCTCCCTAGGCGGAGCGTCCGTCCGCCCCGAACTCAGATGACCAGCTGTGAGTAGGGTGTGCGTAATTTGTAAAAATTATTGGGAATAAAAATAATAAATCGTAAAAATTAAAAGAACATGTGTTTTTTTATTGAAATGGGTTCTATAACGATACTGAATTCAGGTTTTTTTTTTGTTAACTGATTAAAAATTAACCCTGTGTTTATCGACGGCGTAAGGTAACTCAGTTGTTTTCATTCACCGAGATCCCCGGCTAAGCAATCTCCCGACGTCACTGGGACTAGAATTTTTACAGTTTGACGAGTTCGCGTCCACCCGGAGTTCACCACACTTCGCACTTGTTGACGGGGTTCATCTTGGACCCGAGCGGGCAGCCAAACTCGGCGGAGAACTCGGGAAGGTTGGACAGGGATCCGATCACCCGGAACCGAGCGATGGAGTGGTCGTCCTTCTCCATCATGAGGACGGTGGCCTCCTTGGTCATCGACGAGCACCAGACCTTGGAATTTAACAAAGTGTTAAGTTTCAAAAGTCAACGACTAAGTTCTGGGCACGAATTAAATAGCTTGTACAGTTAGTTACCTGTGCAAAGGATATGAAGAACAATTGTCGATGCGTGTATTTCATACCAGGGAGGGTCTCATTCTTAGGGGCGGTCTTAGCGTAATCCAGGTAGGCGTGGAAAGCAGATTTCAGCCCACCATTGTCAGCAATATTCTCTCCTGTGAAGCCAAAACATGGTTTAATAGTTGGAATAATATCAGGTTAGGTAGTTTATTTTACAAATGATTTTGGACATACCTAAGCTCTGTTTCCCGTTGATTTTAGCACCATCCTGCGAGTAATTAGAGTACTGATCTTTGAAGCAATCCGTCCGCAGTTTGAATTGGTCTGTAGTCTCATTGTTCCACCAGCGATTCAGGTTGCCAAATCTAGAAGAAAAATTGTTTTTAAAAAAAAAAAACTTACTAAGGTCTGTTTATCCACTCGAGAATATCAGTCATAACAGTCGCGTGATATTCACGTGACATGCGTTCAAAACTAGGTCACGGTAAGCTCACCCATTTTAGTACCAGGTGTGGATCTATGTACATCAAAACACCGGTTTGCAAAAAAAATCTTTCTATTTATTAAGCATGATATTTTTTAGATTTGTAGTCTTTGAATATCAGGTATAAAGCAGATAAATTATGGACGACGTCTCATTTTTTTTCAAATTTAACTGAGTTTTGTAAGAAATACGATCGGTGACGTCACTGATATCATTTCCCCAACCACCTATTTAAATATAATGCATTCAAAGTAATCCACAATGTACATTTAAATGATATTTTTCTGTTAAAATTATCTTAATCAAAAGAAAAATTAACATGGTGTCGATAACTAGGAATCCTACCCTAACGCAATCTGCACGTGATCCCCGTGTGTCTACTGGTCTTGTCTCGGCAAATATAGTATAGTACAGCTAAAGAGAAGTTCAGCTGAATCTTACCAGTTTGGAAAATGTTAAAAATCTCAATACGGATGATCACCTGTCGTATTCCCTGCCCTGGTCGTCGAAGGCGTGGGTCAGCTCGTGCCCCATGACGACCCCCATGGCCCCGTAGTTGATGCTCTTGGGGTTCCGGCCGTCGTAGAACGGCAACTGCAGGATGCCCGCCGGGAACACTATCTGGTTCTTGGTGGGGGTGTAGTACGCGTTCACCGTCGTCGGGGTCATACCTGAGAGACACAGTATATTCAATTCATCAGTCATTTAAAACAAAATATATTTAATTCATCAGTCATTTAAAACAAAGCATATTTAATTCATCAGTCATTTAAAACAAAATATATTCAACTCATCAGTCATTTAAAACAAAGTATATTCAACTCATCAGTCATTTAAAACAAAGTATATTCAATTCATCAGTCATTTAAAACAAAGTATATTCATGAAATTAAACAACTTTTGTTTTAAACAATTTTTTTTAAACAAAAGTTGTTTAATTTCACAATTATGGAAAACTACAAAGTGAGTGCTACAAACATTGTTAAAACAAAGTATATTCAATTCATCAGTCATTTAAAACAAAGTATATTCAATTCATCAGTCATTTAAAATAAAGTATATTCAATTTATCAGTCGTTTAATGATAGGGCACTAATGTCAAAATTAGAGCAGAATGCAAGGCTGAGATATCAAAAATCTTAAGAAAGGTGAATGAATGACGAAAGAACAGCTAAGTGAATTTACAATTCTGGATGTAAAAGTCAAGGAAGGCCGAGAAAGACATGGTATGATCAAAAACAGCAAATACTTGAAAGTGGTCATGCGAAAAGTCGGATTAATCGGTGTGCAACAAACAAATTGAACAAGATAATTTCATCACTCACCCCATCTCGTCTTGTTGACTGGCTCGTCTAATTTTTCCAAATTCTTCCTCAGTGTGTGAGAGTTCACCTCTATGTTGTTCTGAAAGTACTCATTCGGCTTCACTTTGAGGTCCGAGTACTGCTTGTCTAGCTCTTGCGCGTTAAGTATGTAATCGGGAAATCCTGACAAAAGGACGACAGTTAAAACTATTTCAGTTACATATATACCCATGCTGGGCTGATATCAGATATTATTGATATCTCAACAGAGACATATAATCCAGTAATTTGTCTACAAGTATTTGTATTTGTTCAAAATGTTGTTGTTAAAAATATTTACTGGCAAAAATTAAAAAGCAAATAAAAATTGGAGAGACATCTTCAGGAGCCTTCTAGTAAATAATTAAGTTCGGATGAACCTTACCTACACCAATAAAGTTAGATTGCCAAAAAAATGCTTAACTATCTTCTCAACAGATGTCACTTTAGGGAAAAAAATATTAAAATCTGTTGAAATACCAACTCGCATGTGGATTCTTCTGTACAATCTCAACATATATACAAGTTTCAAAAATTTGTCATACATGGTTGTCAGATGATGGGCTGAATGGGGAATGTTGTAATACATCAAGTGGCCACTTAACCCAGCCAATGACAGGTCATAAGCCCTGTAAACGCCTAGATAACCCACATTCGTTTCCAGAGTTTCTCTGTCTCTGCTGAGATATCAATAATATCTGATAAAGAATTTGTTCGATACATATTGCTGATAAAGAGTTTGACTAACAATTTTACTATCTAACTAAAAAAAGCCTAGGCATTTTGTGTCCCTTTGTAAATTTAATTTTTTTCCAAATATATCATCATTTGACTAAGTCTCCTACCTATCATGTCGGTGATAGCGTCTGCCTTGAGCAGCGCCAGGTCCCTCGTCTCCTTGTCCATCCACGTCAGGGTGCGGAGGTTCCTCTTGAAGGCGTCCCTGAGCCCCTCGATCATGATCTCCCCCTGCGGTTTGGCCTCCCCGTGGAACGACTCGCGGACAAACATGGCGCCCACGGCAAACCCTGTAATACGACACCGTGCCCATAATTCATTTATATCTTGACTGAATAATAATTGCTACCTTTGTGTATTACCAAGTCAGGTGAATGTCCGTAATTCCTAGTTAATAGTTTCTTGACGTCTTGGATGACCACTGCTGGCAATCTTTCGGCAGTTAACTTCGGAATAAAGGGGGGTAGACCTGACTTGGAAAGAACGGGAGCTGTCGGCTAATGGCTTAGCTAGGAGGCAGTTTGTGGAATCCACATAAACTCCATATATATGGTAGAATAAAAGCACTAGGATTTAATTGAAACTTACAAGATAAATTATTACAACGACTACCTCCTGCACGAGTTGAATCAACTAAATCCCAACACCAATCTACGGGGCCACAACTACAGTCTGTTCACAGTTATTTTACCTCTGACAGCTATTGTGTTTCGTATTGAAACAACTGATCAAGATTCAATGCACTTAGTGTATCAATGCAGTGCCTTATCCGGGCTATGGATTAAGCTAACTAGCTGATCTCAAAACTGTCTAAGTAGTTTTGAAGTCCAAAAATAAATAAATAACATAGCGGTCAGAGGTAAAATAACTGTGAACAGACAGTAGAAGCTCTATCATCCCCAATTCCACCTCAACCCAAAGAAAAACTTCCTTCCCAGTAGGGTGGTTTCAGACTGGAACAAATTGTCAGGCCTAGTTGTCCACTCCACTAGGGTCAACCAGTTCAAAATCCGTTATGATATAGAAGGCAGCCAAGAAGCAGTACAAAAGATATAGGCGCACCAGCGAAAGGTGCCTGCCTATAACAAGTATAATGAGAAGAATTAATAAGTAAAATGCTATAAGAAATAACTGCCAAACTCATTGGCATTGTTAGCCATGATAGGCGCGTGATAAAAACAGAATGTTAAAGAATGTGGTAGACACGTGATAACCAAAGACAATGGTGCGATGGGTACTAGAAAGAATGGCCTAACTCACCAATGGCGTTGTTGGTGTCGGTGACGCAGTACCGCCACAGCTCCTCGCCTCCCTCGGAGCCGAACACCGCCTTGCGGAGGACCTTGGCCGCGTCCCGGAACGCCTTGCTCAGGTACGGGGAGAGGGACTTGGCAGCTTGCCAGATCAGGTAATTGTTCACAGTACTGCGAGAAATGAGGATACAAAATTATTTAGTAATTATTGGCTAACCGTTCAGTAATTGACAGCGGATGTCACTTTTATAACTGTCCATAATTTGGCGAGTGTCTGTTTTGTTACCATCATCTTAAGTCAGTTTTCTTACCTTGTTATTTTTGTCACTAACGTCAGTTTTATCACAGTTCAGCATTTTTATCAGTTGTCTGTTTTGTTACGATTCAATATTAAATTTTAGAGTGCCAATACTGTCCGCCTCGTAGCATAGTGGCAGCTACCGTGCATGAGGTCGTGGGTTCTATTCCCGTCAACGAAATATTTATTTACGTGTGATTTTCATCATACCTCACGTGTGATACCTTGGACTGGTACTGATCGTATGACTGATCATCTTACCTTGCAATAAAATTATCAACACACTGCACTTGGCGTACAAATGAGGCATATAGAAACAAAGGCGGAAGTGTCCACCTGCAGTCGAAAATGAGTTAAATATGCAGTTTTGTTTGAAAAGTTATGTATTTTCTCCATAGATATTTGTTTGTCAAAATAACGGCATTAATCCATTTAATTTTAGATTTAAAGTTTTGTTATTGAAACAAAAACAAAACAAAAAAACGGCAGAATTGCAAAACTAAACAAACGTTTTTCGTGATTGCCAACAATTGAAGAAAGTGGACACTTCCGCCTTTGTTGTTATATGCCTCAAATACAGTATACTATACACCATTACTTACTTATTTCCCTTCTCCGTCTCCATATACCCCTTGACGACCACGTTCAGCTTCTGCAGAAAGTCCGACGCGTACACGACCACCCGCTCCTTGTTGCTGATCTTCCTCGACACGAGCCTGAAGGCGTCGTTGAAGAACTCCTGCCAGCGGAGGAAGGGGCTCAGCTCCTGGAGCTCGTCCACCGCCATGGCGCGGTACAGCTGCTCCTCGTCCCGGCGGCTCGCGCTCGGCACCGTGATGTTGGCCAGGTCCGTCTCCAGCCGGATCACGTCGAGCATCTGGCGGCGGGCGTCCGTCTCGTTGCCGCCCAGCAGGACGGATATCTTGGTCATGAACTCGAGGTAGGCGTCGATTATCTTCTTGTGGGCCGTCTGGTTGAGGTAGTTGTCGCGCGTGAGGAGGTTCAACCCGCCCTGGTCGACCTAGAAAGAAAAAAGAAAATCAATCCAATGATATGTGCGTAGATTCTCACGGTCGTTGATGATTCTATTTGTTTTATTTTTTGGATTATCCGTGTTATATTTTTTTGAACAAAAATTGTGCATAGTCACTGTAAAAGAATACAAATTGTGAGTTTTTTATATTCTTTAAAGTGTGGCGGAAGTAATACGTCACGCGCGCGTCGCGAGACGGCGCGAATCGATCGACCTCCACCGAACGCTGCCGGGCAACACGAGAATCATTTTAGCCACCATCGTGACTCCACGTTAATTTTGCACAAATTTCTTACCGCCAAATTGCGTTCCAATCTACATAAGTCGGATTGACCTAACCTATCTTTATATATTGATTATTTTGACAAAGTTTGAAAATTTTGTGCCAAAGAAGTGCTAACTTCGTTTTCTCCAAAAAGAGGTAAACGGCCCAGCCCCCATGACTCTAAACTTGTAGAGATTTTTGTAGGACCTATTTAAATCAATTTGGGTCGAAATAATATATATAATAATACATTTTTTTTCAATAAGATGACAGCCAATAGAAGACAACTTACAATAATGACGTGCTTGGAAGAATTTCTGTCGTCTTCTCCGACAGCCCAGTTGAAAAATCCTCCTAAATTGTATCTGAAATGATAATTATCCATTAATTTCACATTATTTGCTAAAAAATGATTATTTAAAATGTCAGACAGTCAATCAGCATAGTCGCCTGGCGTGGGTGGACGTGTTTGACATTAACTAAAAAACACAAAAAAAATATTCAAACAAGAATTCACTAGAAGGGGCTTCCATACAAAATTTCCAAAAATATACGCTTCCTGGGGATAATTTCATAACACCACTTATTATCAAATTCCACCTTCTAAAGACTCCAGCACTTAGGCCAACACACGGAATGTGTGACGTAGATGTCCAGTGATGACGTGGATGCCTATTGATGACGTAGTGGGTAACTAAACGCCTAGACATGGTAGCATTTTTCAAGTATGGAATGTCACTTATCTGAAATTCTTGTTCGAAGAAAAAAATTAATATCTCAATACAGTCCACTTTTTAACACACATTCATTTAAATCCGATCGCTCAGTGGATAGAGAGCTGACCGGTGATCAGAAGGACCCAGGTTCAAATCCCGGAGCGAACGGTTATTTATTTTTCAAGTGAGGCACATGGCAAATGTGATTTTTTTCTATCTTTATCTTGATTTGTTAAATACAAGTCTATTGTTTTGGATTCTACAATGCTTTAAAGACTATTGAGTCCTTTTTTTAGTCCAGCCAACTCTACCGATTTTTTCAACAAGCTAAACCGCGATTTTAAGATTGTAAGTGTGATAAAAATACGGATGAATTTACGTTATATACGCGAACAAATGCTTTCATTGTACCCCTACCACTGCCTCGGCTTATGTATTTTAATTGTCATTGTTTCCATCACCCAAACCAACCAGAGTCGGCCCAAATTAACAGTAGTAGAGTATGTTAGTTTCTACCCCGATCATTATTTATTAGTAATTACAACCGCCCGTGTGGAGACCGGTAACCCGCCTCGCCAGGCCCACCATCCCAGACACCCGTGCATCCGCGGTCAGGGTCTCAATGGAGGGGGGATTAGGGAAAAAAGGGGCTATTGAAATAACATTGACTCCATATTTATGTTTAAGTTACTGAATGGCTTAACTGATGTACCACCGTTACTGGAACAAGTGACATTCAATGTACCGATCTGCCGGTTGCGAAATAATGAAGTGCTGTTCCTCGAACAGCACAGCACAAACTATGGCTTGCATGCACCAATGTCCCGATTGTGTCGCATTGTAAACTCGAGACAGGATCTGGACTTTTTTGGTGTTAGTTTTTCCAGATCACTAAAATAAACCAGATCTTGTCTCGTGGTAGTTCTAATGAATGTATACTCAAATTTTGTCCTAGCTTTTATTTCCTTGATTGTATCTTATTTTAATTGTACCTGAATACATATTGTGTTAGAATAATTTTATGTTTGAAATGGACTTAAGTCCGTAAATTAAATAAATTTAAAAAATTACACGCACTTGTTCTGAAGCAGTTGGAACGTCTTCTGCAGGTCGAACTTGGAGGGGGCGTAGCCGCTATCGGAGACGTTCCACCCGCCCACTTTCCTGATCAGCTGCTGCAGGGGTGCGCCCCCGAGGGCTTCGATGGTCTCGTTGGCGTCCATGCACGCGTCGAAGTAGACGCGCGCCTTCTGCTCAGCCTTGGATTTCACCTTTGTCACGTCCATTTTTTCTGCAAACCATCATCATTAGATTGAACTCTTAACACATTTTAGATTTTGCCCAGATGCGTGTTTGTATCGTCTTATTAAAAGGAGATAAATACATTATTTTAAAAATAAGACTATTCAAACACGCATCAGTAGCTGAATCACAGATGACTATCGACGTGCTAATAAGCGACGTGATAACGATTTCTCACCACGGATGTTTAAGGTTTACGCGATCACAATGGATCATCCGTTAAAAGTTATCGATCGGGATTATCATTTACCGCTTTAAATATGGAAAATACACCAAAACTGTAAGTCAAGTAAAATAATTTAGTTTTATAGAGTTTTAATTGTTTGTGCACAATTTATCATGCCATTTATTTGCTTTAAATCAATTTGAGAAAGCAATAAAAACGGAACATTTGTCAAAGTATGCCTTTCATCTATGGTGCTTGGCAACGCAACCGTGATATGAATGTATGTTCATTGTGATCGGTCAAATTCTTAGCACGTTTTTAAGCACGTCGACAATCATCTGTGATTGAGCTACTGGTCGAAATGAAAAAATCACTGCTCTAATGTTAAATTCCAGGGAGAAAATCAAGGAATACGTTTGTATGGGAAGCGGCCGCGAGTCACGTGGTGGAGTACGCTCTTAATAATAATATTTTTTTATTCCAAAGGTGATGAGTGCAAGCCTCTAAGGTCAAGTAAAAAAAAAATTCCAAGCTAAAATAATCTTGATTTCGAAAGGAAAAAAGACAAACAAACAAACAAACAAATATATAAAAATCACGAACGTTATACTCCGAATGGAGTAGAGTAAGTGAGAGTGTTAAAAGCACTAGATAAAACCTAGAGATGCACAGAATGTGGATTTTTATCTGAATCAAACTGTCCATTGAAACATTCCTTAAGCCCACTTTATACGGGACAGTTTACTGTGCAGTTTCTTGTTCAGAAAACTACACAGTTTCTTGTACCGTTTTCTGACCAATAAAAACTGCGCTGTGTGAATTTTACCTTTACACGGCACAGTTTACTGTCTGTAGGCATGCGCAGAACGCGACAGTCGGACCATACAATACACAGTCGGACTGCCATAAATGTTGCCATACTAATAATCTCTATCGTCGTCTATCTTATCGATTTTTTGCAGATCTATCGATTTTGTGGAGATTTATCGAATATACTGAAAATGTTAAACCGATTTACCGATTTTGGAGTCATTTTAATTTTTTAAGCATTTATTTTATGTAATTATAAGCGCAGATAAATTCAACATATATTTGAATAACTTTAGGAACTTCTACCGATTTTACAATTTGGCAACATTACTCATCTGTCAAATAGTCGTTATTCGATATTTTGAATTTCAATCTAGGATTTAGGTTCATATTATTTATTGAATTATATTCATATTCGCCATAGTAAAAGTTTAACAAAGTTTATTAGTAATATTACCGATACTATTGAATATTATACGTATTATACTGTCGTAATCGCCGCAGAAGATGCGCGCGCTGAAACTGTGTGAAAAAATGTGTGGAATTAGCGCACAGTGAGAATCTGACACTAGCACACAGTTTTTCATCCAGTTTTAGCTTTATACGGGACAGTTTTCGGACTGCACAGGAAACTGTGTAGTAAACTGTCCTGTATATAGTGGGCTTTACAACAATATCACAGTAAAAACGTTTAAAGAAACTAACCCAGGGCGTTTCTGACTATGAGCTGATTCTGAAGCTGCAGCTTCTCAAATATCCCCCACATGGACTTCCCCTCGGGGATGGGGTTGTTCCTGATCCAACCCCCGCACGAGAAGCTGTAGAAGTCCTCGCACGGGTCCACGCCCGGGTCTAGCGAGCGGGCCATCTCGCTGGCCGTGTACACGCACGTGTCTGACAGGCACATCGACTGGAAGGTGTCATCTGGAAGCAGAGTGGTTTGTTAGTTTTTTTGTTGAATTTCAATTTTTTTTTTATTTAAAAAAAAATTATTATTTCATTTTATTTATTTACGGACAGCGTCCATTACATACATTATAATTACACGAAATTTTTACAAAGACAATTAAAAAATTACAAGGACAAAAATAAACAATAAAGACATACCTAGAATACGATTTTTTACATGAATTAAAATTAAATTAACAAAATTGTTAAATTGATAATTCGAAGATATTTGCAAAACAAATTAAAAAACAATTACTTTTTTCATAAATATGCAACAAGAGGTTCAAAAAATATAAGATTAGAAAAGAAAAGAAAAACTATGTCACAGAATTGTCTAATGCAGCGTTTCACAACCTTTTTCAGTCGCGGACCCCTGTGAAGGTTGGTGTTGCTTTTTTTGAAACTAAATTAGTAATGTTTGGGTTGAATCTTACTACTCAGTTGTAGTCTCAGATCGGATTCTACTTGCAAATTTACGGCCGGTAATTTACGACGAATAAAATATTTATTGATTATGATTTATTTTGCATAAGCAACTATGCACAAAATGGGTACTTTGCAACAATATTTAGTAAGTACTTATATAAATGTTTTAATCTTTTTAGATAGGTAAGAGATAGCCTATATATAAGTGGACGTTATTTTTAGAAATTAATACTTATAAGTGTATGTCTGTTTGCTGTCCATAAACAAATATTTTTTTTTAAAAGTTGCCAAATGGTCTAGAGATGTGACTGCGGACCCCCAGGGGTCCGCGGACCACAGGTTGGGAAACACTGGTCTAATGTATAAGGGCATTAAAATGTATGAGGAGATTCCAGATGAAATAAGAAATGAACAAAATGTAAAGTTATTTAGGGTTAAATGTAAAAAATATGCGTGTGGGAAATATAGCTAAAATGAAAATGAAAATTGGTAGGATAAGAATAGTTTTTTTTAAAAGTGTAATGTAATTAAACAACAATTTTCTCAATGGATGACAGAGAGTGTTCACATGTAAAGCGTCACGCGATTTCACTGTATATATACAAGTTCTGATAATTGGCAGATATGGATATCAAATACTAGGTAAAATGGGGAATTTTGTAATGCATCAAGTGGGCCACTTAACCAGCCAATGACAGGCCATAAGCCCTGTAAACGCCTAGATATCCATATTCCCTTTCCAAACTTCGTCTCTGTTGAGATGTCAAATAATCGTTTATTTACACAAATCAGTACGTACGCACATTTAACCTAACAATATGTAATATTATTTATGTAGACAGATTGATGGTCCTGGTACTGGGTAGCTGAACTCCCGGCGACAGTCGATTTATAAAAAGGCCAATTTTCTAGAATTTCGGTGTTCACATATCGGGAGCCTTCTAGGCGAGTCTGCGCCAATCCAGGGCGTTCGACACAGCATAGCTTTCTACAATGATAGATACGATAGAGTTCGCTACTTACTGCATGATACTGTGGCGTCGGGAATGAACCCAGGAGACGCGGAGAGCAGGGCCGTGAGGACCACGAAATGCAAAATTAGAAGCAGCGAGGCTAAAGTGATACCAGGACTATGAGACATTTCTCCAAGTGGCTTGCGGGACCCCAATACCGATATACCCTGAAACAATCATTAATGTTCATTTTTTTAAAAATAGGTACCTACATATCGATGACTCATTTCTATACTGAGACATCTCAAACTCAAAATGCAAATTTTAAAATGACACGTAATTGGGTTCTTTCTGATTTTCTATTTTTTATTTCAAAATAATTGATTGAAAAAATAACAATATCAAGGAATTTTTTTTTAAATTTTTACGATGTCATATGAATTTTCTAGCGCGGTTTGAAATAGCGCTTTTTCAAATCGCTCGCAAAATCCCCCATTTGGCGCGCATGCGGTGTGACGTCACATCAATATGGGCGCTCACTTCGTAATGAATTTCCCGCCTTTCATAATGGACGGGTACGACGTCATTAGCCAATAACGGGCGTTAAAAGTCACTCGTAATTTCGTGTTTTTAAAACATAAATTTATAAATGAAAAACAACATTTTTGATCATTGTGTTTTATATCGTTGGAATTGTAAAAATATACTTTAAATATTTATAACGTTTTTAAGGATATTCATGCTATCGGGAAGAACCCTATTAAAGGCTTTGTAAAACTGATTTTAAAAAAGAGGTGCTTTGAGCAGCAGAAGCGTGCGGTGATATTTCAAAAACTTTTGGTTGTCTGTAAAGTCGGTTTACGGACGATAATTTTACGTAATAACGTCAAAAGAATAAATTGTAGGAAACATACTTTTATGAATTGAATTGAATTATTATTACTGAATTATCATTTTTTAGTACAATACAAAGCAGGAGTTAATTGAAAAACTACATTTTTTTCTATAAATTAATTTTTTTTTTTGTTTTTTCTTTTTGTGTGCTGCTGCTGTCTCCCTTCTACTCGGTCGATGAAGTGGAAGAGAGATAGATGCGTCACAAACCGAACGCTTAGGCCTATCGTGCCTCTCTATCGCTTGTTCCGCGCTCTCGCTTGCACACTCGGCTCAGGCGGAACGTGACAATGAGTCGTGCTTTTTCGTGTGTGCAGCCGGCGTTCATCGATTTATTAGACGTTATCACGTCAAAACGTCAATTAATAATAATTAAAAAATAGAACTACCATAAGAATATAATGTATTTTATATTACCTATTCATTAGTAAATAAAATGCAAACATACATTTTATTGGAAGCAGTACATATACCACAAGTATATGTCTAAATACAAATTAAACGATTATTCATTATTACATAATATTAGGTATTTTTAATTATTTTATTACATAATATTTAGAGTTCTGGTACCAACCCTTATGTATGGTAGTGAAGCGTGGTGTTGGAAAAAGAAAGATGAAAGTAGACTGAATGCTGTTGAAATGCGATCTATGTGTGGTAAGACTATGTATGATAGGTGTACAAATGTCGAAATTAGAGCAGAGTGCAAGGCTGAGATAAGCATTATCGACAAAATTAAAAAAGGGCTTTTACGATGGTTTGGTCATGAGTGATGAAAAGAACGGCTAAAAGAAGTTTAGATGAAAGTGTGCCTGGATGTAGAAGCCGCGGAAGGCCGAGAGAGACATGGCATGACCAAGTACGTCAAGTACTTGAAAGTGGTCATGTGAAAAGTCGGAATAATCGGCGTATGTGCATGAGAAGATGTATGAATGTAGAGGAAGCAAAGGAAAGCAAAGCACGAGCCTGTTGAGCAGAGATATGCTATGTTACACTAGACCAGTTATTTCTAAGAAAATTTACAAAATTTTATGCTCCATTTGTATTTTACAGTGAAAAAAAGACAACTATATCTATATTCCACTATCTAATACATTTTAATGAGGGAATCCACTGTTTTCTAAAGTAATTTTTTTCTATAAACTTACTATTTAACTAAACAAAAAAAATATATTTAATATTTTTTTACAAGTTATTGATGAAGATACGATTTTTTAAAGTTGCACATTTCAAATACCGCGCTAAATACCAACTATGTACTAACTGCGTCATTTTTGCAGGAGTGACGTCATAAAACGGGTTGTTTAAGGCCATGGTATTTCTCCAGCCAGTAACAAAAACTGTCAAAAATCTATGCAAACTGACGCGGGAAGCACAGATAAAATATACCGTCGACTCAACTGTCATATACTGTTAACAGCTGTTTTAGGGAGACTGAATGGCGGCCATCTTTTTTGCAATAGAAGCTTGTAAGTAGATTGTTTTCTATATTAAAATGCCATGGAACGCGGCTATACGGGGTTTAAAAACGGAAACCGGAAACACTACACTTAGATACAAGGAGTGACGTCATTGTTTAAGATTTTGAAATGAATGCTATTTTCAACATTTTTTATTAATTTTTGCGTGCGTTTTTGGGATATTTCATCCCACTTCAAAATTTTTAAATATTCGCGTCTACACGAAAGCATTTTTAAAATTCAATTCCGGGTAGCAGTGGATTTCCTCATTACTCTGTTTCCCTCAAACAAGTTGAGATTCTGAGTTCCATACTAACATATTAACCCTAGGAAGCGTTTATTTTTAGAAAATTCGTATGGAAACGCCAATATAGTGAATTCTGGTTCGAAGTAAATAAATACGCGGTATGAAATTCAAATGAAAATATTTAAAAAAAATATATTTTTGATTTATTTACCTTTTTTGGTATCATGGACTCGGCCGTTTTCGGCGTGATGACATTTTCAAAAAGATTCGCTCTCGACGACGTCTCTAATAGATGAGGCATGATTTATCACAAAGCTCCTTGGGGCGATTTTTCAACAAAAATGGCAAAACTTTGAACACTTCACCAAACTCGATTTATTTATTTTGTACCGATATTGAACTGGCGCAGAACAGCGCCGAATGGAGAGAACTGCACGGAGAAAAATGGGATGGGAGATTCTAATAGTATTGATTTTATAGTAGTATAAAAAATGCCAGTACTACTACTATCCCTTATCCGCACCCAGTGGTGCATAGGGCACTGCATTAAACATGACGAACCGGGTTGTGGTCTAGTGGTAGATTCGAGGACTCCGGATTAGAATCTCAAGGTTCGAATCCCACTCCAGCACAACTTGTGTTTCCTGCTTTCTGACACAGTTATTTCCGACTATTTGAAAGCAGTCCCAAAACTGAAATATTTGAGTATATCATAAGAACTTAAATGTTTCTTTTTTTAAAAAAAAAAAAAAATAAAAAAAAACACCAAGTGTAGTGAATTCTTGATCTTTTGTTACACGAAGTCAAGATGATCAGTCTAGCGCTTCAGATCCAGTCCAAGGTATCACTTAAGAAATATTTTTATGTAAAAAAACAAAAATTGTATAAAAATAAAAAACACGAGAGTGGAAAATAACAATGAATTAATTTGTTATTTTTCTTTTACGGTTAATTAATTTTTTACATACTTTAAACGCTTTTGTGTACAATACAATCAATACAATGGACGCCGTTTAGCAAAAAGGACCAACCAACCTTTTTACGCAATAAAATTTTGTTTTTTTGTAAGTAGCGCCTTCGCTAAAATAGAAAAAAGTAAATAGCCACTTCTCTAGTTCTACGTATCAACTATAATATATTAAGTACAGCCCTTTTGGTGCGCTTAGGAGACGGGTGCTTTTAAAGCATCCGTTTGCAGTTAATCCGTTTTTATAAGCTCCGTTAAAAAAAAAAATTCCGAGGAATTTTTTGAATTTTAAAATTTCAAATATTCATTACCATTCACACACAAAAAAATACGGAATTTAAAAATATAGGACGTTTCCCCATTATTTGTCCACCTGTTGGTGCAGTGGTAAGCACGTTGGGCTACCATGAATAAGGCCGCGGGTTGTCAACAGTGGACAACCGGTCAATATTTTTACCTTTTTTTTTATAGTTAAAATAAATCTTTGCAATTTTAGTATTTTTGCACAGGTACATTTCAACTTGTAAAATACTATTTTCAATAAAGCCTAAGCGGCTTGTGCTTGAAAATAGGAATCGAGTCGTGTCCCAAGTGGGAATTCGAACCGACGATCCTGGATTTAGAGACCGCGACGTTACCACTGGGCCACGACGGGTTCAAATATTAATTTACATAAAAATATGAAATATTAATTCACATAAAAATCTATCATATTTGATACGTTGCAACCGCTGCCGCCGAAGCGTAAGACTGATCGTCGCGCCTTCATGTAACGAATGATCGCGATTTGATTTACTTGATGTAGTAAATGCAGTGCCCTATGCACCATCAGGTGCGGACAAGGAAAATTAGCAGTAATAAAATCAATAAAATAAAAGTATTAAGTCGATTTAAATTTAAATAATATCAAGATGCATCGGTTTTCTTCTGTTAAATAGAGTCCATATCAAGTAAATACACAGATAGTATTATATAATATTATATTGCCTTGAAATAATTTAACTATTGTGGTGCCGTAATATTCTATTCATAGTTAAGTATATTATTATAATAATTATATTATGATATTATTATATTAGTTGATTCCACCGAGATTATAATCAATAATAAGAAACTGTCGCCCTATTCACGGTGTGTTCTATACACCATTTTCGTAAAAAAAAAACGATACAAGAAAGAGTTTTGGTAAAAAAAAAAAGGATTGGAAGATAGACATTAATTTGGCTAAGTAGAATAGAAGAATTTTGGTAAAAAAAGTAGGAAAGAAGAGAGAATTTTGGTAAAAGTTTGTTTTTGAATAGTTTAATTTTAAGGCTACTATTCTTCGAACAAGAATCTCATACAATGGGAGTTACCATACAAATTTTCTAAAAATATACGCTTCCTAGGTTAATTTCATAACACCACTTATTGTCGAATTCCGCCGTCTAAAGACTCCAGCACTTAGGCCAATACACGAAACGTGTGACGTAGATGTCTAGTGATGACGTGGGTGCCTATTGATGACGTAGTGGATAACTAGACACCTAGTAGACACGGTAGTATTTTTCAAGTATGGAATGTCACTTCTCTTAAATTCTTGTTCGAAGCTTCTATTGTTTATTTAAAAATAAATAAATTTTATTTTTATCCCTAAAAAATTTTACAGAAGTTTTTCTGGGTTATTGTGCCGTGCTTATGGGCTTCGCGTTGACTACGTTTCATCAGCCCTGAAGATGGACACTGCAACATGCTCCGAAACGCCGGCAACACAAAGCTCACAAACACGGCATAAAAACCCAGAAAAACATTATCTGTAAAAAAAATACATCTGCTTGAATTTTTTTATTATCACGTCTAAATATACATATTTTGAAGTTTTTTAATGATTGATCAAGTGGACAAGGAAAATAAATTAATGCAGAAAAATAAAACAAAGATTCACAAAACTATCGGTGCAATCCGTTTGTAGATCGGGCAATTAATAAGCGAGATACGATTATTTAAAGTTTACGTTTTGTAAAAATTTATTTACGATCCGTGAGCGAAAATGAGACGCGCATTTTTTTTTCGTTGTTTTTATTTAAATTTAGAAACACCGAATTTAATATTAAAAAAAACATGCGAAGAAAAAGTTTTTTGCAGACCAGCGCAATCACATATTTTTTTCCATACATATGTCGCACGAATTAAAAGGACTGATATAACACTGTGTTTATGAGATAAAGTTCATATGAAAATTTCCACTAAACGTGTTGTATTTAGCGACCGCGCCGAGCCAGTACTGAGGCCGAATGAGTCTGAAGATTATCAGTAAAGTCAACATTAAAGGATAATCTACCGTGAATAGGGTTGTTCCCGATAGCATGAATATCCTTGAAAACGTTATAAATATTTAAAGTACATTTTTACAATTCCAACGATATAAAACACAATGATCAAAAATGTTGTTTTCATTTATAAATTTATGTTTTAAAAACACGAAAATTACGAGTGACTTTTAACGCCCGTTATTGGCTCATGACGTCATACCCGTCCATTATAAAAGGCGGGAATTCATTACGAAGTGAGCGCTCATATTGATGTGACGTCACACCGCATGCGCGCCAAATGGGGGATTTTGCGAGCGATTTGAAAAGCGCTATTTCAAACCGCGCTAGAAAATTCATATGACATCGTAAAAAATCAAAAATCAATTTTTTTAAATGAGAAATAAACTAACTAACTAACTAACCATCACGCCATTTCCCCGAAGGGGTAAGCAGAGAGGATAGAACGCCACACCACTCTGTCCTGGCATACTTCTCTTGCTTCCTCCACATTCATACATCTTCTCATGCACGCACGTCGATTATTCCGACTTCTTACATGCCCACTTTCAAGCACTTGTTTTACTTGATCATGCCATGTCTTTCTCGGCCTTCCTCGACTTCTACTTCCAGGCACAGTCGCATCATATATTTTTTTAGCCGTTCTTTCATCATCCATTCGCTCTACATGACCGAACCAACGTAAAAGACCTTTCTTAATTTTGTCGATAATGCTTATCTCAGCCTTGCATTCTGCTCTAATTTCAATATTAGTGCACCTATCATACATAGTTTTACCACACATTCGCCTGAGAGATCGCATTTCAACTGCATTCAATTTACTTTCATCCTTATTTTTCCAAACTCCATGCTTCGCTTCCATACATAAGGGTTGGTACCAGAACTCCATTATGCACTGCCAATTTAGCCTCTTTGATAAGCACTTATTAGATACTACCGACTTTAAGGCACCATTAATTCTGTTACCGGCACTAACCCTCCTTTCAATGTCCGTGTCCATATTTCCATCACTTTATGGTATAAAAGCGGGAAACGAGTGAATCTACATAATATTTGCAGTTGATTTTGTAGAATAAACTTTTTTGATTTGACTCATTGTTTTCGAGAAAATTGAGTTTGAAGTTGAAAATATATTTTTTTAATCTTACAAATTATGAATAAATATAATCTGTTTAGTCAAATTAATATTATTTATTAGGGAAACAAAGGCAAAAACATTATTTTAACAAGAATTTGTACAATTTTACTTAATCTTTGGTACATTTTTTTTTTAAGCTCAGATTCAAAAATCATCTTACACATTCGACTCCAAATATGATGTAGATTCACCAGTTTTCGGGTTGTACCACGAGTTTAGTTACTCCATGTATAGGTACTTCAAACTATTAGCTATGAAAACACCGTGACTGATTTCTAAAAAAATGTAGAGAAAAAAAAACTGGAGGGCCCTATTTTTTTATGTTTTTTTTCAATTATTAGGATAAAACACGACCAACTAAAAAATATAAAAAAATTAATAAAAAGAAACATTGATTAGCGCTCTGATGATATTCTTAAATATTTCAATTTCGGGGTGCTTATTTGTGGATTCCATATGCTCTACATAGGGAGCGGATATGGTATGATGATGACAAAAAGCCAAAAATAACTGTGCCAGAAAGCAGTAAACCAGTTGTGCTGGAGTGGGATTTGAACCTAGAGATTCTAATCCCCCGTCCCCGAATCTACCACTAGACCACAACCCGGTTTGTGATTAATTTAAAGAGCACATCAAATTCTAGAGAATTAGCGTGCTAGTTTTTATTTAACTTTTTTAGTTTTCCGTAAAAAATAAAAACCCTATTTTGCAGACACGTTAAATTTAGTGGACGCCACGTCGCGGTCGCCACGCGGTTCCGTGCTATAAGTATAGGACAAAACACTATTTTTTTAATCTTAGGTACACCCCCCAATTTAATAGGTAAAATCAGTCTAAGCTGGGACCCGAATAAGTTCAAAATATAAAAATATTCTGAACTAAACTTAGACACTTATTTCTTTACATAAATTTCATCAACCCGTTTAATAAAATAAAATAAAAAGAAACACTAAATATGTATATTTTTTAAGCGCAATCGAGGGTTATTATCTCACACAGGAAATTGTTAATATAGCTAATAATGTATTTGTTTTTTTATTTTTCAAAAGCATTCAATATGTCAATATCCATTTAAACGTTTACATAAAAAACATTAACAGTCAGTAGCTCAATCACAGATAACTATCGACGTAGTTAAAAACGTGCTAATCACGTGCTAACGCTAACGATTTGAGCGATCACAATGACATACCGTTCAATACCGCGATCGCTGAGCCGAACATTGACGATCTGAGCCGAGCGGAGCCGATCTGCGCTATATCGCGGCCTTACGTCAAACGTCAAATCATCGCGCTTGTCGGATTATTTATTATGTCGACTGCTTTTCTCAATATTTGGCTTGCCGAAAACCGGCTAAATTATAATAAAGATTGTATGAAGATTTGTGCGAATAAGATATATCTCGGGAAATGGCTCGCGACTAGTATGCGCTCGTTTAATAATCCCGATCGATAACTTTTAACGCGTGTTCCATTGTGATCGCGAAAACGTTAAACATCCATGGGTAAGAAATCGTTATCACGTCGCTTATTACCGAGTCGGTACTGATCTGTGCTTGAGCAACAGGTCAGCCAAACGTCCCGCCAACCATTCGATATTCCATACAGTTTTCGCTTTATACGGGAGTTTACAAACTGCACAAGAAACTGTACAGTTTTCTGTCCCGCATAAAGCGTAAAACAGGTCGAAATCAAACTTTCAACAAATTGTGTCCCAGATTGTGTCCCAAATCGTTCCCAAATATAATACGTAGCATAATATACTCACAAAAGATTTAAGATATAAAACACGAGTCTTCACTTACCATCCTAAGCTAGCACTGAATCGATGTTATTACTTCTTGGTCTTAGAAGTTAACAATGAAGTATTTTATTTAACATTTTTAATGAAAACAATGTGTCGTTAGATCGTCATCGCATGCCACAGAGTTACGATATTCATAAAAATTGCGCTCAGCTCACAGAATAGAAAATGTAGGGGAGGAATGGGATATTGCGGTCACATGGTCACACATGGCAAAATTGGGTTCATTCCAATTATAATTTTTTTATTTAAAAAAAAATATTGAAAAATTACGAGATCAAGGGATTTTTTTTTTAAATTTTTACAATGTCATATGAATTTTTTAGCGCGGTTTGAAATAGCGCTTTTTCAAATCGCTCGCAAAATCCTCCATTTAGCGCGCATGCGGTGTGACGTCACAGCAATATAGGCGCTCACTACGGAATGAATTTCACGCCTTCCACGGTAGACGGGTGTGACGTCACTAGCCAATAACGGGCGTTAAAAGTCACTCGTAATTTCGTGTTTTTAAAACATAAATTTATAAATGAAAACAACATTTTTGATCATTGTTATGCAGGAATATTTTGATAACCCATAACATTATTATATAATATTGGGTATCTTATTTAGTTTCTTCTTTTGTCATATTTTATTTTAGATTTATTTTATTGTATTATGGTTGACTGGAAGAAATAGCTAGAAGCTATAAGTCCGCCAATTGAATGTAAAATGTATATTTTCTTACCTTCAATAAAGATTTTTATTATTATTATTATTTTTTATGTCGTTGGAATTGTAAAAATATTTATAGCGTTTTCAAGGATATTCATGTAATCGGGAAGAACCCTATTATACGTGCAATGAGTAATTCGTAATAATTTGTCAAAATGCGGTTTAAAAAAATTACGAAAAAATAACTAAAAATATAATATACCTATGTAATTTTTAATCGAATGAAAAAACAATCCGCTAGGATGGAATTTATATTGTGCTAACATTCGAAATTATTTGTTTATCATACAAATAAACTGGCTAAACTAAACTTAATTCAGTTCCCTCCAATAACTTGCATATGTGGGGACCAATAACTGGCGGTCAGGAGTTTCCATTTTAGAAACATGTTTTTTTGTTAGCGACATTTTTTTTTCGTTCTTTAATTGCGCGGGTCCAGTTTATTCTTGGGCGCGTCACCCTAATGTGAAAGTAATCACAAGTTTAAGGCTACCATTTTTAACTAATCGTCAATAGTAACTAATAACTACGCTGCGAGGGAGAAGGAAAAGAGTTTTGGCGGTAATAACCGTTGGACGGTATTACCCGGTGGTCACTGAAGGATCCCACCTCCACCAGAGTTCTTGAGGACTCTCTGTCAGTCACGCTAGTTTATGTAAGACATTAAACGCATAAGAAAATGCAGGGCCAAAGTTTCCAAGTGAAGTTAAGTCACGATCCCTCAGTGTCTCCGTATCGAAATACCCGGTGGTCAGTATTACCCGGTGGTCAGTATTACCCGGTGGTCAGTATTACCCGGTGGTCAGTATTACCCGATAGTCGGCATTACCCCAACCTCCCCTTCTTCAAATCATAGCCTTGAGCCCTTTGGTAAAACCCAAACTCGCCGTTTTATAGCAAGAAAATTCACAATTAAAACGGAAAACAGTGTCCTATAAATTTGGGCTTTTTTTCTTTTTTTCGCACCTAATGGTGTTATTTTCGCACCACTGAACTTTAAGCGACATGGTCCTTAAACACACATACAGAGTCGGATCTAGGTACCTACCTATAAAATTATATAAAATGTGTCTTCGTCAGGACACAAGACAAAATTAACAGAATCGCCTATTCACGACCAATCAAATTTTATCACAACTCGTTCAAGCAGAAAATTTTTATTTGCAAAACCGGATTCTTAACTAGATTCTAAAAAAATAAAGCGGTTTTTCTCAAGCCTGGGTGTTTTGTAATGTCATATTTCTATCCATAACGGGCCTCCTGGCCTGCTGAGGTAGTTAAAATACACAAATAAGAATAAGAATTTTAACTTTTAAATTGAAACGAAATTTTCCTACTTTCTAGTACAGTTATTTCAGACTGTTTAAAATAAGCTTGTAAAAGCAAAATTTTCTGTGAATGCAGAAAAATAAAGCGAAGAATCATAAAAACACAAGTGCAATCCGTTTGTGAATCGGATAATAAATACGCGAGATACAATCATTTATAGTTTTTATTTCACATACGTGACGTCACAGATCACGTTTCATAGAAAATCTTTACTAAAATCAAACTGTAAATGATTGTATATCGCTTATTAAGTGTCCGATAGTTAAACGGATTGCACGAATGATTTTGTGATTTTTCGCTTAATTTTTCTGCATTCACAGAAAATTTTAGTTTTTGAGTTTATTTTTTGATAAGTTGGTGCGACATTATTACCTGAAATATTAATTTTGTGATACCTTGGACTGGTACTGGAGCGTAAGACTGATCACCTTACCTTCATGTAATAAAACGATCAAGATGCACTGCACTTGGTGTACCGATGCAGTGCCCTATGCACCATTGGGTGCGGATAAGGGAAAATAGCAGCAGTATTATTACCTGTGTGAACGAGGCTTTAGTTCCGTTATTTTCTGTATTTCTGTCATAATAATTCACAATAATAATATATACATCTATCGGCCGATGATGGAGGCAAAATGCATCCACTGATACTGGAATTTCAAGAGAGCGCTAGATAAAGTAAACAAAAGCATTATTTTGTTAAATTTTATCAAAAACTTTTGGTTGTCTGTAAAGTCGGTTTACGGACGATAATTTTACGTGATAACGTCATAAGAAAACATTGATGAAAAATAGCATACTTTAACGAATTGAATTGATTTATTATTACTGAATTATCATTATTTTTTATAATACAAAGCAGGAGTTAATTGAAAACTACAATTTTTTCTATTAATTAACTTTTTTTTTGTTTTTTCTTCTTGTGTGCTGCTGCTGTCTACTTCTACTCGGACGCATCGGCCGATGGAGTGGAAGAGAGATAGATGCGTCATAAACCGAACGCTTAGGCCGATCGTGCCTCTCTATCGCTTGTTCCGCGCTCTCGCTTGCACACTCGGCTCAGGCGGAACGTGACAACTCATTAACACTTCCCTTACGGAGTCTTTTGGTACAAAAAAGATTCTTGAAAGTATTTTGTTCACCTTAGGAATGTGACTTAAAAATCGTAAAAACATGAATATTCTAAAATACTGTTTTTTTTAATGACCATTATTGAATTTGAAATGTAACAAATTTTTATAAGGTTCATCATCATCAACATCGTACCATATCCGCTCCCTATGTGGAGCATGTGGATTCCACAAACTGCCTCCAGGCCGAGCGATCGGCCGCCAGCTCCCGTGCATCGTCCCAAGTCAAGTCCACGTGCCGCAGCTCTGACGCAAACTGCCGACGCATTGTCAACAGTGGACGACCAGGACGCCGAGAACTGATGCCTTGTAAAATAGGCAAGTATGGTGGCGGCTCTCGGGGGCATACGTAGTATATGGCCTAGCCAGCCGAAACGCCTTCGCCGGATGACAGTAGATACCAAGGGTTGCTATTTTGTAATGTTAGCTCTGGAAATGATCTGAATTGGGCATTTTATTCCAGATTTTTCGACAAATAATCTATTTCCGTCGCTGCAAATCGATAACCATGTATAGAAATACTTTTAATTTAGGATAACTTTGGTTTTCTATCTGATAATATCCATATTCCCTTCCAAACTTTTCATCTCTGTTGAGATGTAAAATTGTAATTGTTAGTAATTGGACACACTCATTATACATTGTTTATAAAAATTAGCTGGTAAAAGTTATAAGCATAACAAATTGAAGAGTCATCTTCAGGCGTTTCCTAGTAGGTGATATAATTCGGTAAGAATCTCACTTGCAATCATAAAGGTTTCTGCTAAATTGCTTAGCAATTTTCTCAATGGATGACAGAGAGTTCACATGTGAAGCGTCGCGCCATTTCACTGTAGGTATGTATACAAGTTCTGATAATTGGCAGATATGGCTATCAAATACTAGGTGAAATGGGGAATGTTGCAATACATCGAGTGGCCACTTAACCCGGCCGATGACAGGTCATAAGCCCTGTAAACGCCTAGATATTCATATTCCCTTCCAAACTTCTCGTCTCTGTTGAGATGTCAAATTGTAATTGTGGGTGTAATGGGTGAAATCCAGTTTTTGTCTACAAGTATTTGGACACACTCAAAATGTTGTTTATAAAAATATATTTACTCAGTACGTTTGGACACCCGCTACTTTACTGTTTAATGATGCATAATAATAGTCGATTATAATTGCAAAGCGTAGAATACAATTAAAGTCACGCAAGATCAATATATTTCCT